>KZ506205.1:31141-41296 GCA_002844005.1 Limosa lapponica baueri
GGAGAAGAGAAGTCTGAGGGGGGATCTGATCAATGCCTATGAATGCTTAAAGAGTGGGTGTCAAGAGGATGGGGCCAGTTATTTTTCAGTGATGCCCAGTGACAGGACAAGAGGAAATGGGCACAAACTTGAACATAAGAAGTTCCACCTAAACATGAGGAGGAACTTCTTTACTTTGAGGGTGGCAGAGCACTGGAACAGGCTGCCCAGGGAGGTGGTGGAGTCTCCATCTCTGGAAACATTCAAAACCCATCTGGACACGTTCCTGTACAACCTTCTCTAGGTGGATCTGCTCTGGCAGGGGGTTGGACTAGATGATCTCCAGAGGCCCCTTCCAATCCCATATCATTCTGTGATTCTGTGATTCTGTTTAAAAGTTGACTTTTTCCCCAGATACTATTATGTGTCTGTGTGTGTTTAGCCTGCCTGACAGAAGTTACAGTCCTGGCTGGCTGCCTACAATAGCTTTTAAGAAGAAATCCTGTCTTAAATATATAAGCTGTTCAAATGGGAGGAGAGAGGAACAGCTGCTCTTGCAGCAGAACTTGGTTGCTTTGCATGCAAGATACTTACTGCAAGGAACCGCATCCAAGGTACTTCCTTAAGTTCAGAACAAGGGCAGTGAAAGCATAAGGGATTTTTTGGAAAGTCTTTAAATGAAAGGTGTTTGGAGATGCTCCGAATATTTTAATATGATAGTGAAAGTGGAGGGAAAAATCTCATGAAAGGTACAGCTGTTTATTTTTCACCCATATAAAATTATGACAAAGAAGAGCCAGCTTATTTAAAACACATAGTATTTCAAGGATTCTTTGAAGAAAAGATACATTTATTGTAGCCTATTAAACATCCATTAAATCTTTTCAGTTGTCCTAATGAGTCAGTACTGTGACTGTTATTTAGAATTGCAATCTTCACTGTTAAAAAAAAATAAAGTAGTATTCCTATCATGGAAATTTCCATTAGGTTGAAATTCCATTTCTGAGAAGACCATAGTGAAAAAATGGAAGATTTACAAAGACTGAGCAGTGTAGAGAAAGATGTTTAGGTGATAACCACAAAAGCTTGAATTGGATTAGTTGGACTTTCTGGTGCAGATGTGTATCTTGGCAGATGAATGCCAGGAAGACGGGTTCAAGCATCTACAAAGTCAAGGCATGATAAAGAAACAGATACTCTTACTGCTGGAGTTTTCCAGATACTGGAACTGGAAATAAGAGTATCTTAATCACTACAAGCTTTGGGCAAGCCCTGGGCAATGGCAAAGGGCTCAGGAACCGCTGACTGAGGCCACCTTTGTGCATAGCAGTTCTTTGGGTCTTGCTGAGAGGCGGCAGGACCTGCCAGCTCAACCTCCCATAAGATCTATGGGCAGCTGCTTGGAGAAGCAGGTGGTTAGAGGCTTTACTGGTAGGGCCTGTATCATGTGCCAGGAAATCCAGAAGCTGTTGGAAGCCAAACTGAAGATGTCCAGGCTAGTAAAAGAGTACAAGGAAGAAAGCACTCTATATGGCAGGCCTGAATCATTTCATGAAGGTCGGTGTGTCTGCAGATAGCAGAATTAGAGACTTCAGGTAGGACAGAGCCAACTGATACCTGGTAAGGGGTAAAAGGTAATGTCTGCTGGATGGGGCTGGACTAACAAAGGTAGCAAGGGCAGAAATTATTCTTTTTATTTCACTTTGTGTCCTTTATTGCAATTTGTAAACTGTTTCCTGATAAACTCAAAAGCAAGGCTGTGTCACAGCCAAAATCCCCAGTATCTAAACTTGAGCATCTCCACCAGAGCGGCTGCTGTCGCTGCTGAAAACCTTGCCATTGTCTGCAGAGGGAGTGGAGTTTTGCCTTAAGCCAGATGCCATATGTCCTTTTCCACAGGGCAGGTGTTGGTGCCACCAAACAAGTGCATTCAGCCCAGGCACAATTTTAACAACAGACGGCTCTGTGACATACGCAGCCAATCTATGCTTTGTAAAAATATATATATATTCAAAGAATGCATCAACACAAGTGCAATAAAGCCCTGTGCATAGAAGTGATAAATTTCCTACTCTGATGTTTACTTAATGGCTCCCAAGGAGCCTGCCTTCTGTTGGGTAATGCTAGATTATCCATTTTTCCTTTATGCTATGATGTGAGATTAGAAGACTAAACAAAGCAAGGAAAGAATAAACTATGAAAGCATATGTCATCATGGAAAGGAATTAAAAATGAGTATTGGTAAGACGAACAAGAAAGAAAAATATCTCTCAAAAGACAGACTGGAGGCTGCAACCCCAGTGTCTTTGATTATACCACGATTCTTTTCCCTTCCCTTGGGATTTTCAGAAAAAAAAAGAAAGATGATCTCCAGGTGGGGCTTACAAGTCATGTAGTCTGCAGTGTGGTGTTTTACATTACAAGGGAGTTAACCAAAGCAGGTCAGACTATATACTAAGATTAAAAGAAATGGAAAAGGTTCCCAAAGTTAAGACCTGCAGGTAATTTTTGAGCCTGCTCCTTCTGTGCAGTGGCACTGAAGAGGAAATATTTGTTCTCTTTACCGCTTCTTTTATTCCTGTTTAAACTCTTTACAGTCCCAACAGCTTCACACTTACAGAAACTGAACATCGCACCGTGTTATCGATCTACCTGCTGTAGTTTTCGTTATTATTATTTCTATTAGCCTGGTTTCCTAAGGAAATGAAGTTTGTATGATCACACTGTCTGCCTACATGTAATACGGTTTTCAGCCTGATGTCCAATCTTGGCCAAATTTGAAATGGAGTATAAGTCTCGAAGATAATTAAGTTTCTATGTGTTTTGTGAAAAGCAATGGCTGGGCCGAGTAGACACCCCAAACCAGTCCCTTGCTCTGAGGGGTGGTGGGAAGGACCTGGACACTCCATGCGTTGACCGGCTGCAGCCCGGTCAATCAATCCAGCCAATCAGTGTGGGCACAGCTCCAGAGCAGCTGCAGCTCTGCCCTGCGTTCCTGGGGGCTAGGAGAGGCAAAAGGGGACATGGATATCCCAAGGGAGATGGAGAGGTGGTGGGAAAGGCAAAGTTATTGTGTGTGTCTGGGCAGGGGTAAGGAGAACAGTTGCATTGCCTGATTGTCCCCTAATCAATAGGAAAGCAACTTTCATTAATTCATCTGCCCTCCAGACATCTTGTGTTTTATTAGAAATATTTATGAGCTGTTATTTCAAGAAGTATATTCATGACAGTAATCTTTTCTCCCTTTTTGGTTATAAATGCCAGGGCGCTCTCTGGGTGGTTGTGTGGTTTCCTTTTTTAATGGGAAGACAAATTAATGAATTTCCACTTCTCTCTGTGAGCTACTGCACCCTTGAGAGAGCATCGAGTCTTGATGTATGCTATCAAGGAAGTTTTGATGTCCTTTGGGCTGCCATTATCTCTAATATAAGGCTAAACCTTTTAGGCTATGAGGGCAAAAAAAATAACAGTTGTCATTTTGACATCAAAGTTTAATCAATAAGATTTAATCCTTACTCAGCTGGGACCTATGACTGAGACAGTATCTGTTCACTGTAATGGCACAAATGATCAGTTTTATTTAAATATTAAATCACTTCTGTTTTTACAGAAGAATAACTTTAAAACAGTTGCACATCTTTATGTTCACTCCCTTATGAGATTTGCCCATGTTCAAGTACGGAGGGATTTGCAGAGGCCAAGTGCTAATGCATGGCGAGCCTGAAACAAAGCCCTTGTTTATTTTTTGTGTGGAAATGGAGCACTGTCAAGGACCCTTTTATCTATTTCTGTTAATAGGGAGAGGTCACATGGTGAAGAGATGAAATTTATATATCTACTCATTTAATGAAATACTAGTTGTCTTGTTGAAACTCTCTGAGCTATAGTAGAATGTAGAAGGCACCATGACATATTACACCTTCCCGTCTCATGTCTCCATTACACCCCGTGTCATGCATAAGAATGAGAAATGCTCTCTTGGATGCTGACTCTGCTCCTTCAGTGGATGCATAATTCTGGATATTTGTTGTGGGAAGCAACTATGCCCTGAATACACAGGTGCAGTGTGACAGGAAACCACATTTTTTTTCCTTTCCCATAAGAAGAACGAGAACTCAATGGATGCTGGATAAATCTGTTTTGAGGAAACAAGATTTATGGATAAAACTATTTTAAATAAACATGGTTTGTGGGTTAGCACTTGGTTTAGTTCTTGCAGCATGATCCATGGGAATGTTTCAGCCAGCACTTGATTTATCCTATTTGCTACCAATTGGAGAGGGAGCATGTCATGAAGTTTACTGTTGCACAGCAAAAAAGAACCATAGCTCAAAGGCCCCTGAAGTTACAAGGCCAGCATGCATGCCACAGTTTTCCATACACAATCAGTCTTTAATGCAGGTTTTCATGAACTTTTAGATGGACAGAATTGCACTGAAAATGCTGGTTTCCCAGCACAAAGAAAAAGCTTCTATTTAACATGGGAATATTGAGCATAGAATATTTACACAGGAAGGTTCCACAGTGCAATCCACAATGGTTACATTTGTTTTAACGAAGAATGTGGTTCGCTTACTTAGCTTTAGCTTGGTTAGTCAATGTACAATCTGAGTTGGAAAGATTATTGAATTCTTTCCTAAAAGTGTTTGTTTTGGGTGTTTTTTTTTCCTATCAAGAGTAGTGTGCTTGTCTTTCCTGGCAGAAGGATGGCAGAAAATAAATAAGCTACTCAGCAGAAGCATCAGCATTGATATAGGAACCTCAGATGAGTAGGTCTAGGCATGCTGTAGCTGAGTTTAATGACTTACCTCTGACAAGGCAGTCAAACAGCATATGCAGATGTGTTCTGCCTGGCTTGTCTTTGAGCTCAATCATTCTTTCCTTTGAAAATCTCATCCTAAAAGAGAATAGTGGCAGTCTGGGGAGGAGCGGAAGAAACTTTTCACTCTTTCAAATTGTGTGAGATCAAGAAAGGATTGAGGCATCTGAAAATATTTGGAACACTTCTAGATTGATTTTTTTTTCCAGCAAAAACAAGGTATGTTTATCTCCTGAGTCAATACACCCTGCTATTCATATTGAGTTAAAATCGAAGAACTATTTATTGCTAGAACTGGAATCTTGCAGAAGCGTTTACTTGTTATTTTAAGTGGAGTTTCAAGAGACAGGAAAGGGCACCAAGTAATCAAGAAAGTTCTACACAACTGGATAACCATAATTCCTTGCATAAATATGTGATTGTTCTGTACATTGTACGCGGTACTGTACTAGTGCATTTCTTTTTTTCTTTTTTCCAGGAGTTAAACTACTTGGAATAAAGGAGGAAGGTAAGAATAATGAATTTGTTCATCATTTTAGTACCGATGCTGATGTTAATTTAGCTTCATATTTGACATTTCATTATGACAGCTTATGTGGTTTAATTCTCAAGTGATATGAGAAGGGATCTTAAAATAAATGCTTTTCAACTCTGAGTTTGGGGCCAGGCAATGGCAAATACCTTTCCTGAAACTCATTCTCGTAAAGAACTGCAGAATGTGTATTTCAAGCCAGAGGATGTGCTGATGGCATGGAAGGCATCTGCTGGGGGTGCCTTGATATTTAGTGCTAAAAACTCAATGCAGCCATGTCCCCTGTGTTATGGACTGTGAGTGGATAAACCTGGGTGGCTGAGGAATGTGGCTGGAAATGCAGGAGGCAATTCTGCAAGCTTTCGGTGGTCTTAAGTGAAAGAGGGTGACTTTGTCATGGGCTGCATTCTTCCTGCTATTTCCCATGAGCAAAAAGGGAGACTGTTCGTATCAGTGGAGGCTGTCAGTAAAGCATCACTCTTGAATTGGAGAAATCAGGCCCTCTGTTTTCAAATTACCTTTTCATAAGGCTCACTGCACCTGTGTTCTTTTCTGAAAGCAGTTTCCTACCCTAATTCCCAGTTGCGACATCAAGATTTGTGCAGAGCCTTTACTTCTAGGCTTGGAGATTTTTGAAGCAAGTTCAGGTACTGACATACATTATCCTTGCCTTAGGAGATGGCTTTGACATAACTCTTTTTTTTGAGAACTAGGATCTTATAAAGAGGAATTTAAAAAAATCAAACTTTAAAAAAGCCCTTGATTTCAACCCTTCTCCCCCAAATGCAGATATTCTTGTGTGACTTTCTTCCTCATTTTCTGCTCCAACAGTTATTTTAGTATTTTTGCAGCAGGTTTGTATTCTGAAGATGGTATCTAAATAATATCATTGGCTTCCCATGAGTCGCCATTTGAGTTTTGTGAGGAGCAAAACTGTTATTAAAAAATTAACTCAAGTTCACTAAAGAAATGACAATGAGTAGATAAGGACAGTTCCCCACAGAAGAAGAAATTACCATCTTTTGCAGCCCACAATACTATTAGGTTTTGTAAACTGGGCAGCTGAAGGAGTTAAATGCATTGGATTCTTTGTTTTTTGTTTTTTTTTTCACAATATCTACAATACCAATAATATGTTTGCAAATGAACTGTACAAGAATTATGGATGGGTATACTTTTTTAAGCCTTGTTTTACTGTTGTTTGGAAAACACATTTCAGCTTGCTACAGTAATATATTGTTCAACGAGTTATTAATATGTCTGCAGATAATTAGGACATTTTGTGAATTAAATTTACAAAAAGATAGAAATCCCTTCATGAAGGCTTTACATAATTAAAAGCTAAAACCTGTCAGAAGAGAAGGCAGACTTTATTTTCCAGTGGACTTAATCCTAGAGAAGTTGACTTTGATTTTTTGTTTTTTGGTGCAAAAGATAATTTTTCATTCTGTTTTCTCCTTCTTGTTACAGGGTATCGGAGAAATATTCACTTTTATCTGGCCTTGGCCAAATGACCTTGTAAAAGCTCCAAGAAAGCGCTCTTTTATCATTGTGATTTTTTTTCTTACCCTGACTTCATCTTCACACCCACTTCATGAGCAATCTGCAGAGACTGGTTTCTAGCTGTCATTATTCACGCATATTTGAAGCTGCTGATTATGGAAGTCCTATTTAATTTTTAATAAGAGAATGTGTCATTTTTTTTTCATAAATTGTTTTGCCTCTTGCAGAATGTAATTATCCTAGTCTTTGGGATCTCAGAAAAAGAAGACATTAGTGACTGCAGAAGCTGCAGTAATATCTGTGTTTACTGCTACTCTATACCCAGCCAAAAGCTTCTCAGAATCTTGAACTAAAGATGCACATAGAGGGTTTTCTTTTGGGATGGGAAGGAGAAGTATTGTTGGTATGGGGGTTTTTGGTTTTGTTTTGGTGGGGATTTTATGGAATTGTTCTCCTATTATATTCAACAACAGAGACTCAAGAAGAAATAAATGCACATATTTTAGACAGGATCTTTTAAATATGTTCTTAGAAAAATACAACACATGAAAGAAATAAAACTTGAAATAACACTGAAATTTATTCTATCTCTCCCACATCTTTTGTGATATGATATACCAGTTTTTCACTTTGCCTGTTTTACCTTTTTCTGTTACATGTGTGGGAAAAGCTACTGCAAGGTTAGCTTTAGTTTCTTGCTTTTCTTTGTCACTCTCATCTAATGGAATTTAATTTATATCTCCCTGTTTCTGCAGATGAAAACATTTTACTACTTTCCATAAATCAGATGCATGACCAAGATATTTCTAATGGAAAAGAAGGGTCCACGGTACATGTTAGATAAACCATGCAGACTAGAAAAATGATCCATGGCATTTACATGCACATCTTAGGCGAAGTTAAAGGTTTCCTGAGTGTTTTGTTGTTGTTTTTTTTTCAGTTTGCAGGCACGCTGCGATATTTTTCCATCACCTTTGCAACATGGGAACTTCATAATGGATCACCTGAAGTTTTCTTTTGAACCATGGATGTTGCTATGTTTTCTTTCCCTTCTGGGACTCTATACAGTTGCCCTTTACTCTCTTTGCCTGAGAGAATTACTCAAATCTCTCATACTACTAGCTAGCTGATGTTAATAGGAAATGCCAGGGATCTTGGTAATGCTCAGAAAAGTTTAGCCTTTTTTAAAGTATCTGACATGGGGGAAATTCCTTGGGAAGACTTTTGGCACTGTATTGCAAGTGGTACTTTCCTGTGCTGTCAGCCCGCTGCTTTGGAAATTAAATTCACATCTCCCTCCAAGAACTCCCTCACCCAGCCTCCTTTAGTACATCTCAGGTCTGAGGCTAAATGTCTGCAGAGTGGGATATATGTACATGTGTGCACATACATTTTAAAGGAATTGTCGTTGCTTTAATCAGATCCTTGTATTGTACTCTAATCAGACTAAGACTTGTAGGTGGTCTTTTTGAAGTAGTGTACCTGCAGCCTCTCCACACTTGACGTACCATACCCCTAGACCCCATTGACAAAGGCTGAGTGGGAGGGGAAGTCACCATGGGCACTGGCAAGTTAAAATTCAGTGTGATCATGTTGCTGTGTTTCTCTATCCAAAGAAAAAGAAGAACTTTTTATTAACTTGCTACTTTCACATTCAGGAACAGTGATGGCAAGTCACCTTGAGTAACCTCTTCCATTAAGCTTGTCTACTTTCTTTTGGCTGTCTTCAAAGATGGAACTTGATCACAATCTTCAAAGTGCTTCCCCTTATCCAGCATTTCAATCTCCTATTTGAAATGCTCTCTACAAACTATTTCAGACATTAACTATTCCAGCCCTTTTTAGTGGTGAAGTATCTGAATTTTTCCTCTCCTATCTTTCTGAACAGAACAAACAAATCTATATGAACGGTGGCCCAGGAAGTGTCTTTGAGAGCCATAACCTGCAACAGAGATGATAAGAAGTTACATGTATCCACGAATTGATGTTAGTAGGATGTCTGGAAAATGTTGTTCTTATCCTTTTGGAAAGCTTGCAGTATCTCAGAATTGCCACCTCACCACACACACATCCTGCCAAAACTTTAAGCTTGAAAGCAAAGGGATGTTATGACATCTCTATAAACGGGTTATAATGAAATAAACTGGCGATAGACTGGGAAAATAACTTTATGTCTGTCGAGAGTTAGGAACTAATAGTTGGCTGTGTTTGCTATCTACCTGTTAGAGTAAACCTTTGATAAAGGTTTTCAAATATGGATTCCTCTAGTTATAATTTACAGCAACCAAATTAATTATCTACTGTGCAGTGGCTTAAAACCAGATTATATTACTATATAACAGTAAATGGAGGTTCTTTTTTTTTTGGTTTTTAAAATTGTTGTTGCTTCAATATAATCTGCATTGATGATCTTGCTATTTCAGAAACTAACCTTCCAACAGGGAGTGGTATGGGGCTGGAAGTTACAAAAGGAAGCCTCCTTCCTTTTCATTGCTGAGACAAATTCATTTTAACAAACTGACTAAACCATTATGATCAGCTATTCTGAATTCCAATATAACTTGACAGCAAGATTCGTATGTTTAGATTTTATAGTCTGCCTAAATCAGAAACTACCTTCCTATGAAGAAATGCAACATTTGTTTAAGGACTTCCAAGACTGATTCTCCATTATGTACCTAAAAGTTGTTCCAATGTTTTAACTATCCCTGCAGTTAAAAATATGTGCCTGACTCCTAGTTCAAACTTGCCAAGTTTCAGGTATCTGGTATTGAATTTTCTTAAACACTCGCCTGGTAAATTAAAGAGTTTTCTGCTCTTGGGACTCATTTTTTAAAATGTGCATGTTTGGACAGCTTCATTCAATTTGCAGTCCTTGTTCAGCTTTTATTCTTAAAAATATCCCAGATTTACAGAAAGTCTTAGATGTGATAGGATTTAGTATAAGTGTACCTTCTTTTCGGTATGTGCCCCAATATGCAGACAGTGAGGCAGAATATTGTTAGCTACTAGAAAGGAAGCTAATCCATAGCTTACATTTTATGGTACTCATCCATGTTCAGTTCACGTCTCTGCTTCAAGAAATCCAAATCCCTGTCTCCTGTCTTGGAGAATATTTTAACCACTGGGCTCTTTAGGGAAGTTCTCAGCACCCAGGCTGAGGATCTGGACAGTGGGATCTGGACAGGCTGGATCAATGGGCTGAGAGCTCCCTGGCAGAAAAGGACCTGGGGGTGTTGGTCGACAGCAGGCTGAACATGAGCCAGCAGTGTGCCCAGGTGGCCAAGAAGGCCAACAGCATCCTGGCCTGGATCAGGAACAG
>KZ506205.1:41876-52836 GCA_002844005.1 Limosa lapponica baueri
ATTTTATGATTCTGTGGATCTTCTGCTATATGCGAAAAGAATAGAAATTCATGTGAAGTGAGAAGGCATATGGCTTTATCTAGCTCAAGAGCTGGATGTTCCTGCTTTGGCCCATGCCATGACTCTGTTCCCCATCGTAGTCTTCCCTAAGGGTTCCCTCACATAGGGCACTCGCTCCTTTATATTTCCAAATACTTGTTTAAGCCAGTCCCGATCCTGGACTACAGACTGTCTGGCAGAAATACCTTTTGATTCCTCTCTTAAGCATTCCGCCTCTTTTTCCTTCAGTTGTGCCCTCTTTCTTGCTAAGTCCCTCTACTTCAACAGCTTCATTGAATGAGGTGCCTCTAACCTATGGATTCTTCTTCCGCACTCTTGACTCCTTCATCAACAGGTCATTGCCAGTGGGTCAAGAAAGGTGATACTTCCCTTCTACTTGGCACTGGTGAGACATGACTGGAGTGCTGGGTCCGGTGCTGGGCTCCCCAGTACAGGAAAGAAAGGTATGAACATGTTGAAGTGAGTCCAGCAAAGGACCAAGAAGATGATGAAGGGACTGAATTATCTTTGATATGAAGACAGAATGAGAGAGCTGGGACTGTTCTAGCCTGGAGAATATAAAGCTCAGAGGGATCTTATCCATGTGCATAAATACTGGAGGAGGGGGAGTAAAGGAGATGGAGCCACGCTCTTCTTGGTGCCAGTCACAGGACAAGAAGCAATGGGCATAAGTTAAAATACAGAAAATTCTGTCTAAACACACAACCCCCCTTTTTCTTTACTCTGAGGGTGATCAGGCACCAGCACGGGTTGCCTAGAGAGGCTGCTGAGTCCCCATCCTTGGAGATATTCAAAACCAAACTGAACAGTCCTGAACAACATGCTGTAGGTGTGTGGTGGGTTGACCCTGGCTGAATACCAGGTGCCCACCAAAGCCACTCTATCACGTCCCTCCTCTGCTGGACAGGGGGAAGAAAATATAACGAAAGGCACGTGGACCGAGGTAAGGACAGGAAGATCACTCAGCAATTACTGTCACGGGCAAAACAGACTCAATTTAGAGAAAATTAATTTAATTTATTACCAATCCAATCACAGTAGGGTAATGAGAAATAAAAACTAAAACTTAAAACACCTGTCCCCCTCCCTTCTTCCCAGGCTCAACTTCACTCCTCATTTCTCTACCTCCTCCCCCCAAGCAGCACAGGTGGATGGGGAATGAGGATTACAGGCAGTTCATCACACATTGTCTCTGCTGCTCCTTCCTCCTCAGGGGGAAGACTCCTCACACTCTTCCTCTGCTCCAGCATGTGGTCCCTCCTACGGGAGACAGTCCCTCCAGAACTTCTCCAAAGTGAGTCCTTCCATGGGGTGCAGTTCTTCAGGAACAGACTGCTCCAGTGTGGGTCCCCCATGGGGTCACAATTCTTGCCAGCAAACCTGCTTCAGTGTAGGCTCCTCTCTCCATGGGGAATCTCTGCTCCGGCACCTGTAGCACCTCTTCCCCCCCTTCTTTGCTGACCTTGGTGTCTGCAAAATTGTTTCTCTCATGTAGTCTCACTTCTCTCTCCAACTGCAATTGCCCAGTCCATTTTTTCCCTGTCTTCTTAAATATGTTATCCCAGAGGCACTACCACCATCACTGATAGGCTTGGCCTTGGCCAGCAGGGGGTCTGACTTGGAGCCAGCTGGCATTGGCTCCATTGGACAGAGTGGGTGCTTCTAGCAGCTTCTCAGTGAAGCCATCCCAGTAGCTCCCCGGCTACCAAAACTTTGCCATGCAAAGCCAATACAAGGTGACCCTGCTCTGAGCAGGGAGATTAGACTAGATGACGTTCAGAGGTACCTGTGAACCTCACTTGTTCTGTGGTGATGTCCTAATCTGTCCATAGCTATTTTCATTTTCGGCTGTCTCTCATTTCTCTCCTCAGCCCACATTTTCCACCCCTCACCTGTAGAGGAGGAACCTGTAAGTATCTAATGTTACCTGGAATAAATGCTTTTTCTTGTCCTGGCCTTAAAGGAGTCACCTCAGTCCCAACAATCATGGGCAGGGACTCAGCAGATGCTGACGCTGTAGTAGAGGGGGAGCGTTCGCTGTGTCTGGGGCTGGCTAGAAATGCAAGCATGAAGATGAGAGAAAATTCACTTGAGCTTCTTCAGTCACTCATTAAAGGCTTTCCAAATTTCAAACCGTTCTAGGGATCTCATCTGAACTCTCTCCAGTCTGCTCTCATTAAAAAAGGGTGGGTTTGTTCTTGCCAACATTAATTCATTTTTTATTTCACTTGCAGTCCACATTCCCTGTTCCTAGCTGTTTGATCTTTGCACCTAGCTCTTTAATTAAAAGAAAGCAAGCTCCCATTTTCCTGCTGTCTGGACCTCTCTCTAGAAGCTATCTTTATGTCTCATTCAGTTGGTGCCAAGCACAGCCTTTACCAACAATTTCTCTTGCCTTCCCTCTCAGTCCATGAACTCCCCTGAACTATATTTGGATAAGAAAACCCTACTAGAAATGTTATTTTTGAAAGATGATTCCCATTTAGTATTTTCTTTTAAAATCTCTCTAGTAAATTTTTAATTTGCTTACCTAGACTTTGAAGTTTGAACAGTTCTTTCTTTTTTTAAACGAGGAAGTCGTAGGCCTTGTATAACTCTGCTATTTTAACAAATGCACATTTTGTCAGACTAGTAATCCCACCAACAGTATAATTTATTTATCTTCAAAGTTTTATCTCTCATTAAACAATGTTGTCTGGTATTAATTACGCTCTTCACCCTTAGTTCTTTATTGAAAACATCCTATTTTGCCTTCCTGAGATTTTGCCCTGGGTAAGCATTAAATTGACAGTCCTATAGTTACATTTTCAGCACATTATCCTTTAGAAATATTGAAAAATTTGTTTCCTGTCTTCTCTGTTCAATCTTTTGGACAGTCGCCATATCTCAGAGGACTTACCCAGTATCCTACTTTGAAAACAACAATTTAACAAGCTCATCAGTCAATACGTCTACAGCCAATAGTCCAAGTTTTCTGCTTTGTTGATATTTAGTAACCCACTGCTTTACTAAAGGAATAAAAAAATACATATTTCCCTATTCTAAACTGGAAATCGTCATCTGTGTTTCCCCAAAATAAATAAGAATTTGTTTTATTACCAGAAGTGAGGATTTTGCACTTTTGCCTCCTCTTTGGCACAGTGTTTGTTATTGAGCTAATCTGTGGGGGTGGCAGAGTTTCTTTCCTGGTGCTCCTTGTCTTGGATACTTTGGTCTCTGCCTGGAGCAGGGTTTTTCTCTGGGGGTAGGCACATAGTAATAGTAACCCCCAAAATGACCCTGGACTCTTAACAGGAGACATACTCCAGTGCCAGTGATTCCAAAACTCCTCTTGGGTTACAGATGTTCCCAGAGGCTCTGTTTGCAGAAGCTGTGGTACATGACTTGTGGCTGCTGGAGAAGCAGGGTATCTCATTTTTGTAATATTTCATCCTCAGAGCAGATGAGATTTAGTACCCAACCTCCATATTTACTCCACCAAGGAAAATATCAAATCTTGCATTATAAGGGCAAAAACAGAGTTATACGAAGGAAAATAACAAATGCAGTCTTGGCATACCCCTGACACCACAGCTCTTGTTTAACTGTCACTTCAAAGCTTTGAGTAATACTACGCCCCAGCAGCCAAGAGGAAAACAGCCAGGTCTACTCTTCATTACTGTCCTCTCAGTTACAGCCAAAAGTTTTCTGGTTTGTTCAATGCAAAACCAGAAAAAAAAGCGTTTCTCACCTTGAGAATCTACAATGTAAAGTACCCTATACTATTTCAGTTTTGTTCTGCTTTTGTTGAGACACCTTATTGCTATTGTCTCTCTCTCTTAAAAAAAAAAGATGCAAAAGGCTTGTTAGAATCTTGATTTGCATTTTTTTTGTTGATCTGCACAACTGAATTGCTTCCTCCTTCTTCATGGAGAATCTGGGAAACAGATGTTGTGCTCTTGTAGCACATCTTGACGGTCAGCAATTGCTAGCACAGCAGAGACTGGAACCTTTAATCCTAGAAATTGGACTACAGTTTATTCACATACCTGACCCAAACCCACTTAAATAAATCAAAAAGATTTGCTACAATTAATTAATCTGGACTTTTTATTGGAGCTTAAGGTAACTGGATTGCAACTCCAAAGCTGTAATGCATGAGGAATTTTCTTATGTAAATTTCACCTATTTTGCCCAATTTCTTTTTAACCTGAATAAAATGGCAAAAAAAACCCCAAATCCCCAAAACTCCAGACCCAAACCACAAAACCAGACCAAACCAAAAATAAAACAACCACTCTTTTTTTTTTTTCTTTTCATTTCCTCCAGAGAGAAGAAATGGTTGAATTTGATCGGCTGGAAATGTTTTTGGATTAGCCTTTATTTTACGTGTCTTTTCAGAAGTTCTGCAATACCTTGTCACACTGGATCAATTCTGATGAATTCTCTGTTCTCTTGAACTTTTATGTTTTCTATATGTGAGATCAAAACTCGAAGTGCCAATTACTTTACTCTTTAAATCAATGTCTCTCTTGGCTCTCCTTCAAAAAAACTGTGTGAAGCAGTGATTCATTCTGCTTTCTCTGTTTAATCTGGGAAAATGCATTGCTTGCTCTTTGTACCCTGGCAATTGTCTCCAGCAGAAGGCAATGGGAAGTACTGGAACTGAAATAGGTTAAACTGATAGGAAAGAAACCTGACCATAAAGATGAAATAATTTAATAAACAGATTCAATGTAATTACTGTCTTACAAGCCTTTTGACTTCAAGTGGGATAGCCAGCAGTTGGGTCTCCTGCAGGTTAGCTCTCTGGTGTTACAATATGGATGTGCCAAATGGACAGCTTTTAAGACTTGGGAGTGGGTATGTGGGCTCATGAAGAAGTACTGAAAACAAATGTTACTGTGTTAGCAGTTTGAAAAATTTATGATTCATAGAGGATATCTTTCTTACTGGTTCTATTTTCAGTTTAATATAGGTAACAGCAATCCTTATAGTGGTCTTTTAATGTAAGGCCAAATAAACTGTAAAAGTAGGTGGAATACAAATATGGAGGTGGTACAAATAGACAACATACTAGGTTTGTAGTTTACACAGGGAAAGGAGAAGCAAACATAAATTGGACCTGCAGGGGCAGTTTATTTTCTGTTCCAAGAAGTGTCTTTACCGAGGGAAGGATTCGGTTTTCTCAGCTGTCTGGAGAGCAGATCTGTGGAGCCATCTGGTAGGGGATCTTTGACACCTGAGATGAATCAACTTCTGAGGATGTCTGTCTGTCTTTGCTGTCTATGGAGAGAACACAAATGACCAGCACAGACTCTGTTCCTAATTTTGGGGTGACATAAATTCCAACTATATCAGCCTAAGCACCAAGAAAAGTGATTTATTTGCAGCGTATTCCCATAGTTGCAACTATATGGGTAGTCCTGGGGCCTTTTTAAAAAATTGCTTTCACAAATAAACACAAGGGTTTTCCACAAGGTTACAGTACTCCACACTTTAGTCCCTCAGTTATCACAAATCGGTCTTTCAGGCAAATAGAGGGATCACAGTTTAAAATGGAGGCCTCGGCACTCATTGACATCTCTTAGCTGAAATTATATGTTGATATGTGTGACAGTAGAAGCTTAAGGGTTGTTGGAGGGTCAACTGAGATTAGAAGCCTATTGTGTGAGCTCACAGTGCTGTGCATTGCTGTTCAGTGAGAGTCCCTGACCCAAAAAGGCTTTGCTCAAACAGGCAAGGCAGAGGGTAGGGGAAAAAGGAATATAAAATACGAACAGAGTGATGGCTGGCAAACAACAAACGAATTCTCAGATACATTTTTAAATTATTTAATTCCTCAGGAGTTCATTAGTGAGGATTAACTAAACAAAGGAAATAAGGGAATGCAAAGAGAAACCTGGGGTGGAAGGAGGGTGTTTAGCGCAGGGTAGAAGAGAGCAGAGGAGCCTGTAACTGAAGTGGAACAGTTGTGGAAACAGTATGGGAGCAGCCAGCCAGCTTAAAAGTTTTTGTGGTCCCAGGAAGGTGACATCTCCCTAGAGTTGTCTTCCATCAAGTCCACGTGGCTTGAGGGGTAGAAAGAAATTACTCTGGGGACAATATGCACTGAGGGACGCGGCTCCAGGTATGATGGTTGTCCTGGAGTTGGAGGGGCACCACTCAATGGTTCTGCAGTGGGATTGCCAGGAAGAAGCTCTGACTAGGGCTAACTTCAAATATTTCTCCTTTCTTCCCTTTCTATGGCCTGCAGAGGTGCCTCTGCCATTGATGGGATTTCATTCACAACCCAACTAGGAGGCACCTAGGCAGGGTCAGGCCTTGAGAAGGTGATGCATTATGACTTTATTTTTCCTAAAAAGCCTTTTCATCCCTGAGCCACCTTCCTTCACTCAGCTGCTGTTTGTCAGGCATCCGTTTGAAGGGGACTACAACAGCCATAAATATCTAGGACCAGTACTGAAGTTTATGACACTTGATACACTATTTCATCCTAAAGGCAATATAGACCATGCAGGCCTCTAAGATGCCTTGAATCTGACAGTGTTTTGAATAAATATGTATGGTCAGATCATAAAGAGGGGTAAATCAGCACAGCCTCGGTGAAATTGGGTCCTTTAAACTGCACATGAATTACACATCTCAGTGTGAGCAATCCTGAGCAGCTGAGTCTCATGCATTGTGAAGGAGCCGCACAGCTGGCTCCGGGCAGGCTGGGGGGATTTACGGACACCCCCTATGGCAGACTGGGCTGGCAAAAGACTTAATCCTGGGAATACTTTCAGCAAGCTGCAGCCTATTGCTGCCACACCTTCTAGCACCTCTTAAACACACCAACTGGTGCATCTGCTGCGGGTGCCAAAGCAGAGCGGTCGTGCACATCACAAAAGGAGATATTGGAGATGCCCGGCGGGGTCAGCGATATGCCAAGCCACTGCCTGATCTCAGTTACAGCTAGAGCTCACAGATGAAGGCAGAACCAGCTCACTGTGTTTAATTGCAAAAGGACATTAGCTGCGGAGCTGTGAGGCCAAATATTTGGCTGCTATGTTCAACCCTTCCACATGTCAGGGAAAAAGGCCAGTAGTACTGTGTGCTAATGGCTCCCAGTAGTGACAAGTTAGTCTTTTTCCTTGGACACTTCCTTGCTAATGGTTCTATGAAGTGTTTTCGTACCATAATAAGGTACAGTTAGCCTGTCAGAGGTGGTGCTCTGTGCCGAAGCTATTTCAAAAGGATTCTACAAATATTTTGTTCAGCAATTTCCTCGAGCTCACCGCAAATGCTTAATTATTCATTCACCAAAAGTTGCATTCCTTAAGTGTTACAAAACCAGTAAAAGTCTACCATAAACTTTTATAACAAGCTTCTGTACTGAGCATCCAGCAGTCTCACTTTCTCCGTTACCTGGCCTTGCACGTGTATGGATCAGACCCAGCCTGTTCTGGGGTGCCCATGTCTGCCGCTAGGAATAGATCATGCTGGAATTTATTAATCCACTTTGCTCAGCTCTGCCACTCCGGTTGGCACTGCAGCATTAGTTGTGTTCACTCAGTACTTCCACTTCTTATTGAGTGATGATTACATCTGAGCAGTGGGGACCAGTGAGTCATCAAAGGGTATAAATTCCAGGCTCTGTTTAAATGTTAAAAAGGTGGTAAATGCATGATATATGAACTGCTAAAATCTTCTACAGTTGGGAAAGCAGTATGCTATAAACAGGATTTATTTTCAATATATTAAAAATTTCTTGAGTATTCCACTGATAAATATCACAAGGGGCTGTATTCTTATTGTGCTGTAATTAAAATGAATGTTTCAAAAATGCCTGCCCCCAGGCTGACAATAATGACAGTGGAAACAGGTGAAGAAAATAAAAGTTAATGAAACTGGACCAGAGTTAAGACATGTCACAAAACTGACTTTATCCCATATGTGCACAAGTTCCATTTAGAAATATTTAATAGTATGCATATAACTATTATTACACTCATAAATTAATCTTTGCTAACAGTGAATAGTTCATTATCGGTTGCTCAGAGTCAGAGTTTAACACCAAGCACACAGCTTGCCAAAACCTTTCAGCTCAGGGACAACAATCTTCAAAAGATGACAGTGACAAATATCCCACACATTTAATCCAAAGGGTCTTTGGACGCGGCTCTGTGATCTTTTGAGGGGCACCTCAAGACAGCTTTCTGCTGGAAGTGCCAGCCTGGGTGACCCCCAGGACTCCCCCCGTAGCACAGGGGAGGCTGTGCAATCAAGTGTGCCTATGGCATTGGCATTAAGGCTGTTGCCAGCCCGCTCTGCCATCGGGGTGGCTGGAAGGCATCCATATGTCTGGGAACTGAACAAGTCAGGCAGCACTGTATGCTCCTGCTTGCTCTTTAAAAAAAAAACACAAAAAAAAAACCCAAACTAAAAAAAAGTGTTGAGCCACTCTTTGGGCAGGGATTAGCTTTTAGTATTAATTCTTAGTTTGATCACCAGCACAAGAAAAGGGGCCAGATGTCTTTGTTGCAGGGCTCTGCAAAAATGCAAGAACGCAACAGAACACAGAATGCTTAACCTAAGCTGGCACAAGGAGCAATTCTGTCTTAAAAGCTGTGAAGGAGAGGCACTGGATGTATGACCAAGGAAAAAATGTCTCAAAACACCTTTGTCTTGGAACAAAACAGCCAGCTAGGAACCAGAAGAGAAATAAAAAACAATTTCAGAAAGACCCCAGCCAAACATAAAAAAAACCCAAGAGGAAAATTTTCCACAATGAGATCAGCCATGGGAATAATCTCCCCAGGGAAGTGGTGAATTCCCCAACACTGGCCACTTTTAGGATTCAGCTGGACAAGGTGCTGGGCCATTTTGTCTAGACTGTGCTTTTGCCAAGAAAGTTTGGACCAGATGATCCTTGAAGTCCCTTCCAGGCTGGTATTCTATGATTCTGTTCTTCTATGATAAAAACTCATTTGATTAGTTATCATAATTAGGATGTAAAACCATCTGAAATAATGAAATAAGAAGATTCTTATGTTCTATGGTCTAAAAACAATACTTATAAGAAACAAATTCACTTCCAACCTAATAACAGCACGAGAAGGAGATCAGGAAGAAGTATATTGAATTTATTAAGGAAGCCCTGAAAGGAAACAAAGAACTGAAAGTCATAAGAAGGTAAAGGAAAGAGAAGGGAGGCAATGTGAAGAGCTAGATAGAGATGGAAATTAAGTGCCAGTCAAGCACTTAATAGCAAGATCTATGAGCAGGATTGAGGTGTGATGTACAGCCCAGAGCTATTGCAAGTCTTTCTTCCACATTCCTGGGAGATAAAACTTCATTCTGAGGCCCATCTTTGGAAGAAGTCTTGTAAAAATGACTGCACTAAAAAGAAGTTGGTCAAAAAGCCTATATACTTTCACAAGGCATTTATCCATCTTGTTTTAGTGACCCAACTAGCAAAAGTGCAGTTGTTTACTAAGTGCTGTGATATGGTTTTAAAATGCTATAGAAAGCTCTACAAACTCTACTGATTTCATCTCTTTCTGATGACTTACAGGAGGACAAAAGTCAAAGAACAAAGGAGGAAGGAAATACCTAGAAGAGATAGAATCAGCATTTATACTGGTAGCAAAGGACTGATACCCAAGCACAGTATGGAAAGTATATCACTTAGATGGGACAATGAAGCAGAGGGATTTTTCTCTGTGGAGAAAACTAAAATGTCCTCACCTACTTTTACCAGTGTGTCAATCCATATACTAACTGTATTGCAGAATAATAGGGTACAAACTACAGGACCTACTAGTTTTAATGAATTTTGATGTCCACAAATCCCAGTCCAGTGACATGAGTTTTCCTCATTTCTTCACTCCATAAAAGAAATACTTGCATAAGAAGAATGGGATGGAGTTGCTTTGATGTTGCCAAGTAAAGCAGCAGTGCAGGTAAAAGCAAGAACTATAAGGCATGAAACAGATAATATACCACCAGGAAAACAACTGAAAAATGCTTTATTCTTACCATGAAAGAGGAAAAGGTAAAAGAAAAAAACTCACTGATTTGACATGACTCCAGCAAGGTGAAACTCACCTTAAGACAATGATACTAAGCAGCAGTCCTAGATACGCTTTTTCTATAACAAGCCTGAAGAGCAGAGCTCTTAACTGATAATTGCTTATTGCATACATATTATACTTATTGTGGACAATATTTTTGTCTCAGCTAAATTATTCCAAACTGTCCCCCTGACCTGTCCCTTGAAGAAATTTTCGTCATTGTGGGCATTTTTATTTTGTTATGCTGAGATTTATAATGGTTTCAGTAGAAAATGTAAATTTAAATTTTCTGCTTCTCCAAAATCTTAATTTTCCATCTCTTTCTAACTGGTCCTCATATAGGATTCATCTGCTTCTAAAACCAAAGCACATAGATCTGACGTAGTTACCCTTCGCTCCTTTTTGGTGTAGTAAAAAAGGTATCTCCTTTGGTGATGAATGGGTGATGGCTGGGTGATAAATCTTATCCTAAGGTAAGTTTCTAATGTAGGTAATTCAAAATTCTTTTTGGGGGCCCATCTCTCTTCATTTGCTACAGAAGGAGCCTCCTGGGATTAGCTCAGCTTTAGATGTCCACTGCTGGACGGTGAAAGCAGGCTGACTTGGATCCCTTGAAAAGCGTGAGACCTTGATATACCTCTGTGGGTTGTGGGTCAGTGGAGCATGATGAAACTACACCAGAAATCAGTGGGCAGCATCTAGGAGTCCAGATGCTCCTAGTCTTATCAGGTCCTCTGTGTTGTTCTTAGTGAGACCAAGCTAATGACTCAAAATTGGTATCTGTAAAGGTCAGATCAGACTGCAGGGAACCTGCCTTTGTGAAAAGCAAGAATCTTGCCTGGTGCTGGTAACTGAATTGCTGG
>KZ506205.1:60886-117917 GCA_002844005.1 Limosa lapponica baueri
TATATATATGCACCCATTGGAATGGAGGGAATTGGATAGTGTTGGTGCTACCATATGCCCTTCACTCTGCCTTGATTTTCCTGAATCCACAGTCTGTTTCAGTGTCCTCATTATCCTTATTATTATCACTGATTTACCTTTAGGTACCATTGGCAACCCTAGAGTGGGACACAGTAGGACATTTATCACAGGCGGAAGATTCTCAAACTGGGGAATCTTACTTTAGTTACTTTAGTTAACTTGAGTTAACTTTAGTTATTGTCAGCCAACATAAACACCCAGTAACTGATCTGGGTATTGAAAAAAAAAGAAGAAAAATATTAGATTTTTAAAATTCCCCTCTTCCCCAGGCATATGGTCACCTACAGCCGCAGTCCCTCTAGAGACTTCTGGTCCTGCATGAGTTGCCCATGGCTGCAGCCCCTCAGGGGTGTCCCTGCCCCAGCATTGATCAGCCATGGCCACAGCTCCTCATGGATGTCTCTACCCTGTTTGGTGCTGATTGTCCTCACATTCCCCAAGAGTGCGTCTCCAGCCCTAGCCACTGCTGGTTTCTTTCCTCATGACCTTCCCCAGCACAGGTTCCTTGAGGGACAGCCTGCAGCATGTGCCCCAGCCTGCAAGGTATGATCCTTGCAAACTCCACCTATCAACCTTTCAAAACAGATATTTAAATATATTGTTCAGACTGTTGCAATGTAACCTGCACAATCAGCCTGAGCAAACAGTCATTACTCCAGTCCAAAGCTTCCCCCAGCCCAGGCTGTGTGCCTAGCATGTAGGCGGAGGAACCATGACATGCACTTGGATGAGAAGAGACCTGTGCACAGTCTTGTCTCTGTGATGCACAAAAAGTAGGGCGATGACTGAGGTTTTACTATAGGGCCAAAGTATTAGCTTTAAATCTCCAATTATTCACTAGGCAAGAAGCTATTCAGCAATTTCTTTTCCAAGTTGGCAGCGAAGGCACTGAGGTGAAAGGAGAGAAGGAATCAGTATCACCGATTCTGGCCCGGCACCCATGAGGAGTGGGTAGGGTGCTGGTGCTGTCAATAAGAGAACAAATGTAGGAAATGTTGCCCGTGGGTCATGGCATAGCTACTGCCTGTGAAGATGTGGGCCAGTAGACCTCACCAGAGCCTATTCCAGGCCAGTGCAGCCCTGGACCTGCCTTCAAAGCTGAAGGAAATCAGGCAGAGCAGAGCACAGGGACTGAACAGAGAGGACCTTTTGATCGTCACTGCACACTGCATGGTGATGTCTTGAGTGAAGGATGAATCAGTGCTTTGAATAGTATACACTCTGCTCCAGCAGATTTTGGTTTCTGTGGGTGCTAACCCAGAGGCTTAAGTAGTCTGAGCTCCTTCGTTGCTACCCCTGCCATGGCTACCAACACTTCTTACTAGAGGCTCCAGAGAGTTTGCTTGTCTGCCACAATACCATATTCTGTTTGTGAGATGAAATGAGTTTCTTGCCTGTAAATGCCAGACTCCTGAGCTGCACAGGTCCTTAAGCAATGATGGAAAAGCAAAAAATAATGTGCTGAGCTGACATTTTCTGAAGTTTCTGATATTTTCTGTTGACACAGGCTAGGAACCTACACTTTGTTCAAGCTAGGGTTCCCCTGCAGCTGCCCATCAGAGTAGAAGGCAATGAGCTGGGCTGTTCAGGGCTTTAGCCATCGGGGTTTTTGAAAGTTTTCCTATTGAAAATGCTCCTTTCTGATTGTAGGTCCTATCTGAGTGTGCTCCTGATAGTCTTCCCAGCTCAAAAGAAAAGAAAACAGGCATGATCTCTGCTGCGTCCTGTAAAAGTAAACAAACCTTTCTCATTTTGGGTGTAGGTGGAGGCAATATATTGGGACTGCAATGTGCTTCCGATGTTCCCCTCTGTTCTCTGTATACCCTTTTCACTATTTCCTGCACACTCCCCACCAGAAATTTGTGCCAGGTACTTTTGGCTTGTTTCAGTACCTGTCTATCTCATGACAGCAGGACTAACTGCTTGGATGCATTAAACAACTTCCTTTCCTGCATATATCCAGCCTATCCTTCTGCCTTTACATCTTTGAAATTTGGCCAGTCTTGGATAAGGGTGGTGTCTCTGCCTTAATCCTGCTTCATGTTTCATTTAGCTGCATGGGTCGTGCCCTCTGATATACACAAAGGACCCATTTGCAAGCAACATACACCTTGAGGTACTTTGTTCCATTTATGGGAAAAGTCCTGGGAAGTCTTCAGCCCCTGGCATATTAATGACATGGCTCTTAGGAGCACTTGGCAATGGCTTCTTCATCATCTTTCCTGATGGCTGGTGATCAGACTGTGAATCCATCTTATGCTTGGAAGTGTCATACTGGCACCATTCTGTTCCAAGGAGCAGAGGCATCAATTTTCTTTTTTTTTTTTTCCTGAGCAAATCACTTGCTTGTGCCCCCTGGGCTTCTTTTGGCAAATGTGCTGGTCAACGGCTTTGCATCGCTGATGTTCTCCACCGACGTCCCGGACTTCAGCTGTAGCTGGTCCACAGAACTGTAACACTGCAGAAATGGTGTCGACTTGGAACTGCCTTTAATCTTACAGAAGCTGCTCCTTTGGTCTTCCCCACTCATTATGTGGTGACTGTATTAATAGCTCTTGGCCTTCTGACACGATGTGCTCATCCACGGATGGCAAAGCTTTTAGATATTGGCAGCAAATTTAGCTTGAAAAGCACCCCAACTCTCTCATTACTGATAGCGCCAAGACTAATCTCTGTCAGTGTCAAATTTGGTAACAGGGCCAAGGGCTTATCATTGCTTGCCTAATTTGAATTTTAGATCTATTCTCTTCCTTACAATCCAATCTTGTCTATTTAGTCCTTTTCCCTTGGTACTTAACCATATGCTGAGGAATCCCTTTCTTTTTCTGGCTCTGAATCAAGACAGGAAGACCTATTGTCTCTTTAAGTCCTGACCTTAGGTTGGTTAAATTTCTTCTTTTCAAGCTGAACCTGATGATGTGAACTTCTCTGCTCTCTACTCCCTGCTGAGAGGAAACAGTGAGCATTAGCTTTCATGCTGTCAGGATGTGTGCTTTCTGCTACTGTACAGTGGGTCCATATGCATGTGCAGGAAGCTATACAGACTTCCAGGAGAATGAACTTATGGGCACACATGCTCACAAACTCCTTTTATTGTAGATATGTGACTTTCTTATTTTCACTCTATACTACAGGGTTTTTTTACTGTTATTTCCTGCCTACCTTGCAATAATTGTGTGAAAATTAATCAGTAAATGTTTGCAAAATATTCCAGACATAAAACTGCTAGGTAAGTACTAAGTATTATTTTAATTAGAATTAATAACAATAATAGAACTAGATTGAGAGCCTTTCCATGACCGTAATACTCGTTTTCAGAGGGAGACCTTAAACTGACCTGCGTATTTAGCAAGTTACAGCTACATAGTGTAGATAATTAAAAATAAATTACTATCAGGGCTCTAAAAGTAATTGAAAATCATGTTAATAAATTTAGATGGGAAAGAAAAAAGAGTCCAGTGCGAAAAACAAACCAGCTCATCTAGCCATCCCAGGGGTTCCTGAACAAATGCAAAGGATTGAAGCCTACAGGATGTAGAACAAACCTATAAATCTCTGAACACCACTGGCAATTCTTATTGCTTGCCTAAAGACCTGACCTCTTAAGAACTGGAGCAGAATCAAACGTGGCCAGGTGTGTCTAGCAGGAAACGAGATGTAACAACCCCTTGAGATAAAATAGAGAGCAAAATATGATGGTAGCAGTTTGCAGGTAGATAGGTCATGCTCTGTTTGGATTAAGTGCTGTTGGAAGCTGAAAAGGGTCTTTACGGTCTTCTTTATCATAGAATCAAAAGCACTCAGGTGGTTGATTGTAACAACTCCCCCGTGCTATATGCACAGCCAATAGCTTAAATTTGCCCCTCTCTAGCTCAAGACAGGACCCTCCATCCAGAAACTCCAGTTTTTACCACTGGGCTTAAAATAGACATAGCTGACAAAGCATGGGTTGGAAAAGTGGACAGTGAGGTGGTCTGAAGTCTGGTTGGGTGATCAGGCCCAGAGGGCTGTGATCTGTGGCAAAAGTCCTGCTGGAGGCCAGTCACTAGTGGTGTGTCCAACAGTACAGGGGCCAGTACTGTTCAACATCTTCATTAATGACCAGGATGATGGGAGAGACTGCATCCTCAGCAAGTTCACAGATGATACAAAACTGGGAGAAGTGGCTGATACACTAGAGGTTCGTGCTTCCATCCAGAGAGACCTTGACAGGCTGGAGAAATGGGCTGACAGGAACCTCATTGAGTTCAACAAGGGGAAATGCCAAGTCTGTCCTTGGGGAGGAATAAGCCCAGGGCAGTACACACTGGTGACCAACTGGTTGGAAAGCAGTTCTGCCGAGAAGGAATTCAGGGTCCTGGTGGACAGTAAGCTGGCTATGAGCCAGGAATGTGCCCTTGCAGAAAAGGCAGCCAACAGCCTCCTTGCATGAGGATAAGCATTTCCAACATGTCAAGGAAAGTGACCCCTGCTCTCTGCTCAGCACTGGTGAGGCCACACTGTCTCCAGTTCTGGGCTCTTCAGTACAAGAGAGACACGGACATGCTGGAGAGAGTCTCGCAAAGGGCCACGAAGACGGTTAAGCAGCTGGAGCATCTTTGATCCGAGGAGAGGCTGCGAGAGCTGGGATTGTTCAGCCTCTGGAGAAGACAAGGCTGAGGAGAATCTTATCCATGTGGATGAATGCCAGATGGGGGGAATAAAGAAGATGGAGCCAGGCCTTTTTTTTTCTTTTGAGCAATGAGCACAGAGGCTGTGACACTACAGCTCCTTTCCCAAGGTCTGGTCTATGCACGCTGTTAGAGACACGTGCTTAGGTAGAGGAATAGAGCAGAAATGCTGCCTCTGACGAGCTCAGGTGCAGGTCACAATTTGCAAGTTAGAGGACAGCAAATTTTCAGGACTAGTATGAGTAACATTTTGTAATTCAACAGCCTGTTGGTGCTACCAGCTGCCCTTAGGGAAATCTCTCCAAGTCAGCAGGAGCCTTATCAATCAAGTTCAGGAAAAAAAGAACACAGAAGAATAGGAATTCAAATCCTATGCACTGTCTTTGGATATTCAATGGCTTACTTGAGCCACACAAACTTCCCTGTTCACAAAGTAAAACAAGAAGTAGGAAAGACTGAGAAATAACTCCTTTAACAGCCTAGGCACTATTTGCTTCGCAGAACAGGCAGTCACTACATTGTCACTGGGTTAAGACAAGTGTCTAGATTTTATTAGAAAAGAAGCTTGGAAAAAGAGAGAATCCTGTTCTGAAAGAAAAGGTTGGATATGATACTCAAGCGAAGGCTGGGATCAAAAGCAAGACACAAAACTTAGACACCCACCCCCCAAAACCCCCAACTGTGTCAAAAAGAAAAAGAAGCCAACATGGGAGGAAAGAAAATCTGTTACTTTGGACCAAGTGCTAAGGGAGAGAAAGAAAATCAAAGCATCACTCTCTGATAAGGCAGAGTTACCTGCATTTCCGTAGATGTGCATCAGATACTACAGGGATGGGAACAGGATGAGAAAGAGAGAGTCTTAGTAGGAAGGGGTAAAAGGAGGTGTTGCAGGTAGCAGTGCTCAGGAGATCAGTTACTCACCAGCAAGGAATTTGTGTCAGCCCCACACTTGTGCAGCTGTGCTGCCACCAGTACTGCAAGGATTTCTTTTCTCATCTCTGATTTTAGTACCTGTATAAATGCCCTCAGCAGTGCATGAATTATCATTAATAATAATGGTATTGTTGCTCTTCATCTGCATAGACTGTTTTACCCAACTCTTTTCTAATTCCTGCTAGGTTGCTTGCTCCCTAAGCCTGGCAGCCAAGAGCTGCTGCACTAAACGTCAGTGAAATGAGAGTCTTGACTGTTCATGGTTTAATCAATAATAGATTTAGGAGATGAAGTCGCCCATGCTCTTCATTATTGGATCTCAAGCCCCATCTGCTGCTCACTCACTGATTTGGTCTCTCTCCTGTGAATGCCTCTCTGATGATCTTGTTGTTTACTGCTAGTAAAATACTTGCCACTCAAGAGTTCAGTCAAGTACATACTTTTGCGGTCTTACCCATTACAGAAAACATTGGTATTGCCAAAATATGCTCTCTTTTGCATCATAAATGCTGCCTGATACCACATGAATGTTTATTTTTGAGCATTTTTCACCTGAAAGAATCTGTAGGGAGACTGCAAAATGAGACAGACATCTGGGTGAGGAAATGTTTCCTCCATCTAGTATTTAACTTTCTTTTGATGAATAAGGTATAAGCTAATCTGCTCTTCTAGAAAGTACATTTGCGCAGTCCACTGCACATATGGGCTACACAACAGGGCCAGAAATTAAGGCAGAGCCCCACATACATTTAATTTGCTCTTTTTCGCTTCTCCAGTGCCACAGCTGCACATAGAGAGCAGACATGAATATATGAGGCAACTCTCATGGCTTTTCTCAGGAACAGTTGGCAGCAGACCACTAATATAGATGCTCCAGTGCTGACAGTTAGGAAGAGGGAAGGGCACACATAGGTTGCACTAAGGACCCCATCAGCAGAGCATCTCACCGCTGCTTCTCTCCATAGCGAGCTAAAACTGGTCCAGCTGCACCAATTGCTCTCTGCTGACTGCTGCATCAGGGCTGCTGTAAGTGGAAACAAGCGTCAAACCTTCTGCATGCAAAGCATTTCCACTGTACACAACAATAATGTAGGAACAGTACAAGTAAAAGCGTGGGGACTCTGTCCTTAGGTACCATTTTCTGGTGTCCACTGAGCTGAGGTTTCTGCTCAAGTGATACGACCAGTGGTTCATCCAGGCAGAGTCTAACAACAGCATAAACTGCCGCAGGCAAGGCGGGAAGATTTGAGGAGCTTGGTCCCAGGAGTTTTACAACAACCTTCCAATAACGTTTCAGTGTGTTACTATCTCCAGGACACAGTGGACAGAATCTGCAAAATCTATTGTGTTGCTGAATCAACAAACTCTCTCCCCCCAAAAATGACCAGTAAAGAAAGAAAACCTCCTTCCGGATTCAAATTCCCAGAAAACAGCTTTGATTCAGCTCTAATGTGGACGAAATCCCACCCTTTTACACCAAGACTATGCGTTTCTCAGAAAAACAACTCTTGGTTACAAGAACACTCGATGTTGTTGCATAGAGAAGTTCACACTGAAATGCTGAAAATCTTCATGGGAAACAGAGGTGGGGCACCTGCAATTTATGGAGTTAGCACGCACTGTCATTTCATTTCATGCCAGCTATGGGTGCATCGTTTGTTTTTTAGTGGCATTCATGTGAAATAACAGTAAGGTGCACATTGTTTCCTGGCTCACGAACCGTGACATAAGAGCACAGTATTTCAAACGTCTGAGGAAGACCCAAACACAGTTCCATGTGTAACTGTAGAGGATGTACTTACGGAGTAACTACAGAGTGACATTTCAAAAGCGATTACACTGATTCAGCTTCTAATACAGAGGACAATCTATTACCTCAAAAGCTGCTCATTGCAGCTGTGTTCATCCTGGAGAGGGTTTGTATTGCTTTAACAATATCAGTCCTGTTAAGGGAAAACAACTTCTGCCTGTGGACTTGAGAATTGGACTCAGTGTCCTAAGTGCAATTGATGCACCCACTAGATCTCCTTGTTGCAGTTGTGAAGAGAAGCTGGCTTTAGTTTTTCTCCCTCACAAACTGTGTATTGTCATCACTTAGTCATCTCTCTAAATGTAGCATATTGGCATGAATATTGGATGATGATTTGGAGATGCTTAGCACCTCAGGAAAAATAATTGCAGCATGACCTCAGGTTTAAACCATCACCTTATTCTTATGCATGGGAGCTACTTTGTGTTTTTAATAAGGCTAACACCTTATTTCCTCCATGTCATTTATTGGAGACCGCTGTGTGAATGAGATTTGGACATTTTTTTCCCTAAGCCCAGCAGATTGCTGGTCCATCTCTTTAATGTGCATGTCCTCCTTTTTTAGCATTTTAGATTCTACCAAACTTGTTTATCTGGGGAAAGCGAAAGGAAGCCTGGCTCCTGTTAACGGGTTTAGTTGCCCATGACAGGACAGACAACGGCTTAACTCTCCATTCTGCTGCATCTGGATTTTATGGTGCCTGCATAAAGCTGGTATGAGAGCAGAGCTGGAGTCAGGCCCTTCACTTTACGTTCCCCACTCACCTTTTTCCCCCTTGCAGAATCATAGATGCAGCAGCTGCCGCGTATGTGCAGAATTATACACCATCACATTTCTTTTTGGTTTAACTGTCTTGTTGTATTATATCGCATTCCCACAACACAACATGTATTTAAAAAAAAAAAACCAACACGAAAACTGCAACACAGCACAATGCCACAATAACAGACAAGTACAGTGCATGGAAAACACAAGCATTTAATTGCCATTTGCTAGTACGTGCCCATACTGCACACAGGTGAAGTAGAGGCACCTGAACTAAATTTGAGTAGGATGTAAACTTCTAATATCGTTTTCTGTGAGAGGTCTGTCTTTATTCCTTTTATGTTTTCAGATCCACTGCTAACTGAGAGCAAACACAATTTTTTTTTCCTAACATACCTGAATTGAAAGATGTGATTAGAATCGGATGTATTTTTACATTTATTTACTAAAGGAAAACAGACTTTGGACTGCCAATATTTGAATTCTCTCCCAAATGCATGAATATTTACAGATTAAATAAAGCAGGTTTATATTTTTTTTCTGTTGGTGGGGTATGCAATTCTAATAATTTCTTTTTTAACAATGAAACAATAAAAATAATTCAAAATTTTGAAATATATATAGCATACTATATAGAGAGAGGTAGTCTTCTAATGGTATTTCAAGACTAACTTCAGATAAATTGAATTTTTTTAAGTATGAGAAAAATGCACAAAACTAAACTATCTCATTTGGGGTTGAATGAAAAGGATTTCTGTCACTTGAAACTTATTTTCTTCATTATATTTTTGTTTTAGCCACCAAGCTAAAAAAAAAAAAATAGAAGAGAGATAGTGGTATTAGCAAGACCACAAATTGAGTCATATTCAATCCACAGCATTATTGGAATGGGTCGGGAGATAGAGAGGATGCTTTATAACACCCTTTGTCAAAGATAAGTGAAACATTGGGGAGAGGTCAGCTGCTTTAGCACAGATACAATGCTGGGAACAAGAACTTTGTGTCACTCTTGAAAGTGCCTCTTACCTCCTAGGAAGCAATATGTGCATGCTCTGTAATTCACCCTTCTGGCGAAAACTATCTGTGACTGAAATCAACCGAGTTGGGGAGAGGAGAAGGGAGTAGACAGTGGAGTCTAATAACAATCCCTGGGCTGACAGAGGGGAGAGACAAATTAAATACCTGATATGGTTCCAGGACCACCAAGATACCTACCAGTAACTTCACACAAAATAAGAAGGGTTCCCAGATCTCTGAACTCCAGATGGAGGCTGCAGAATGTGGCAGCAGTGAACAAATGAAGAAGTTTTGCAGAAGCTGCTGGAGTTTTAGCCTGCTGTCCCCTGGGTGGGGTAACAGCTCTGGCAGTGGTAGGAGCCCGTAGCAGAATATTGTCCTGCTTCAGACCCCAGGAAAGCGCTAGGATACCCTAATGGTTGATCTACAGATGGATATTATTTTGTGGCAAAATACTGGGGCCCACAGGAGTTTTTCTGAGCAAGGGTTGCAATTGCTGCTGCTGCCGTAACCGTATGGGGAGAAGGAATGCAGCAAATTGTCTAAGACCTTATTGTCAGATTTGGCCTGGGTACAAGCCAAAGGATTTACACTGCAGAAAGAAACTGAGCCTGGTTTTTTTCATGATGCTTCCAGTGTTTGATGCTTTATTTGTACAATTTCCTTTTAGTGTTTTCAAGAAAACAATTAAACTATGGAGACTACCTAAATTACATACAGCACAGCAGGAGGGTACCTCTGGTTGATGTGTGATTTCCAGACTAATCAGTTCACCTTTCTGTATGGTTAGCTTCCCTCTTGTTTGCTGATGTTTTGGCCAGCCAAGGTAATACACAGGCTTTACAGTTAACTGAAGATGAGTGATATATCATTTAAAGTATCCCTCTGCTAGATGAGAACTACACACAGTTTCCGTGCTGTCAGCCTTTAAATCTTCAAGACCACAGAGGTGGTCCCCTTGGATCTAGATGATGGCGTACATATTTGTTTGAATGTTCTTCCCTAAATCATGAAGATCGTGCACTGTAGATTTGTGGTCACTGGAGAAATCGGTACTGCTTATCTAACATTACAGCAGGCAAGGCTCAGCACTGTGAGTTAGCACTCACACTCCGGTTCTATATAACCATAGTGTGTTTTTTTCTCTTCTTTCTTTTTGTTTCCTTTTTTTTTTTTCTTTTTACAGTTGTAGACTTTATTGACCTTAAAAAGCTTTCTATATAACCATAGTGTGTTTTTTTCTCTTCTTTCTTTTTGTTTCCCTTTTTTTTTTTCTTTTTACAGTTGTAGACTTTATTGACCTTAAAAAGCTTTTCAGATAACCTGGGAAATAAAGCTACAAATTTGCTAAAGAAAAACCAGACAGAGATTCATGAGTACTGCTCCCAGTTATATTCTCCATTTACTGCTGATCACTTCTCGGAGAACCAATTCTGGCCAGGGCCTGAATGTCACCTGTTATTTCTTTCTCCCTCTTTTTAAGTTCATGCCTGACCTAACATGACATCGGTTTGTCCAAAAGGTGGCACTGCATCTTTGAGCATTTCATGGACTGAAATTGCTCTGGTGCAGAAGAGGTCTTCCGTATAAATAAGTAGAGCTGCTTTGCAGACCTACTAAACATTTCCACTAGCTTTTCAACCACAGACCCTTTCTAAATTAAGTCCTTAAATTTTTTAAAATTTTAAGGCTTTTGTAAAAACCAAAGCTTGACTTGGAGTTTTCTCACATCGAATTTTAATGTTGTGGCTAAAAGCAATCTCTCCAGCCAAGTACATCCAGGTAAGAGATAGCTCCTCTTTGGGAAGCTCTTTAAGGAGAGTTGTAATTCTGAGCTTCCAGAAAAGCCTAATGTCTTCCACAGGGAAGACATTGGGAAGACAGGAAAATTGTTGCCCCATCTGTTCGCTTGCTTGGTCTCTCTCAAATTTACCAGTTGTGCCATGCAGAGAAATAAAATTTACTTTAATATGAAAGGTAAAAACTTTTACCTAAGACACCCCTTCCTCCTCAAACCACCAGGCTCAAGCCACAGCCACAGTTTTTCAGGCCCTAGGTAGTCTTAGGAGTATACAATTTGGTCTAAGAAATACAGAACTATCCTTTCCACAACACTCTCCAGAAAACAATTTGACTCGTGGCATCAAACCATAATGCCATGTCCCAGATTAGCTCCTTTGCTTGGCTACAGTCTCTTTCTCATGGTTTTCTGGCACCACACAGATGGTAGGACCACCAGTAACCCATCTCCCTGGCTTCTGTCAGCTTTTCAGCAAAGGTTTATTCAACTCCTCCTTCCTCACTTGGCCCTTGCTTTTCTAGGTCTTGCTGAGACCTGGCTCAAGGGACTTGTCCTCCAACTCCCAAAGCCACTGCAGAGATGCCACATTCCTACTCTTACTGCCTTCTCCTGTTAGGTCAATCTCTATTCCCCTTTTATCTTCCTTCTCTTTGGAAATCCAACTACTTGTCTCTTTTCTATCTTCTGATGACTTCAGCTTCCTTTTCCCTGAATTTTCACTGTTGTTTTTTTTTTTTTCTCTTTTTCAAGTCCTCTCTTCCTTAGGAGACCAGACTTCAGTTTTCATGTTGACAGTCAGCCTGGCTCTAGTCTTTCACTCCTTGAATTTAAATTCCTGGATTGCTGTCAGCTTTCAACTCTCTTATTGATTGCTGGAGTCGTTCTCTCCAGTTTCCACTCAGTCTTTCCACACCCTTCAGTCATTTCTTGCTTTTCTTCCTTATATTTCTTTCTTTCCTCTGTCTTACAAGCCCTGTAATGAATTTCAGTCTCCTAGCATGTTCTTTAGCCTGCCTTTTCCTCTCCCAAATTGCATTCTACCTTTACTCTCCTGTCTCCTTTTCTGTGATGTTTTTCATTGCTTTACATCTGACTGTAACCAGTGTGTAGTCTTTTTTTTCCCCCCCTTCTTTTCTGGCCTTGCTGCTATCATTTAATTGCCCTGATTTACACTTAGGACCCAGTAGAGCAAGAAACCCCATACAGGGCCAGTTCAATTGCAGGAAGGTGTGCTCTGCAACTGGGAAAGAAATTGAACCCCTTCAAAGATTGGAGAAGCTCTGTTTTGGTGTCTGAGTTTGATTGATGCCAGAGATCCTTAAATTAGAATTCACTGACAAACTCTTACCTAAGTTTTTTAAAATACACACTGTTATATGGTGCTTGTGTTGTTGTGCAAGCTTGTAAGGTGTGTTTCAATAGCACTTACGAGCTATAGGGCAGATGTTATAGCTATGCATGGCTTTGTGAGTGTTTTATAATGATCTCATCTTCCTGACAGTGGCCAAATGAATAATATAAAGTGCCATGATGATAAGAGCTGCCTAACTGCTTCCACAGGCATGGGAGCTATGCATGGGCTATGTAGTGGACATTGCCAATCAAAGGTTATTCTTAAGAATCTATTGTAGTCAGAAGGGGGTTTTTTTTATAGATTTTGTGGTTTGGGGTTTTTTTTCTTATTAATCCAGTCATCTCCATGTTTGATTCACTTTTTCCTTGTGAGAGGTAACAGTATTGCATAAAAATGTGTTTCCCAGTAAAATGTTTCTTTAACAATTTGGCCATGATACAAAGCCAGATTCCCACCAGAAAAGATTTTTATCTCCAAGCATATTGCGGCCAATTTCTTTCCTAATTAATACCATATCCACCTCCAAATTCCATTTCAGTTCCCAAACGAAAATTGATGAGGCAGTCAACCACAAATAAGCACAATATTCCACTGATAGTTCAATCAGCACAGTTTCCAGCATAGTGTGTTACTAGAGCACAACCAGCATTTATGTTTCCACGTCCCTTGGACATGCCCGGCTTCTAGGATGTTACTGCGATAGCACCAAGCTACACTCAAAGTAGGTTTTTTTAACATGAAGTTTGATCAAAGAGTCAGCTGCGTATGTGTCAAAATGAAACAGGAGAGATGAAATCTTTTCTGTGGAGCAAAAGCAGGGCTGGAATAGTGGCACGTTTGAATGGAAGACAACAGAGGCTGGAACAAAGGGAGGTGCATAGACCATATAAGCTCTTCCCTCATGTACCGGACAGCTTGAAGTACCACTCCTAAGGGATGATATGCAACTGCAAGGCCACTGAGCTGCAAATAGCATTGCAAAAGTGGACTAGAAATGGCTTTTCCTAGGCTGAATGGTAGTATTCTGTCCCTGATCATCTGTGATCTGGACTTGTCTCACATCAGTGCTACCAGGCAGTGTAATCGATGCTGATTGTGGTGCCAGTATTTGCAACGTCTTCACCTAACCTTGAGAATGACACAACAACTGGTCCTTGCTGGCCTTCTTGTAAGACTCTTCTCGGGAACAGACATCAGGGAATGAAGTGACAATAAATATGTTTAAATATTCTGGCTACCATCCTCCAAAGTATATACAAAACTTAAGTGTCTACAGTGCAATTGTCCTCTTCCCTGAGCAGGGCTTATGTGAAATTACACGCTGCCTTCCAGGAAAGCAAATGCATTTACCAGAAGAACCCAGACCACTAAAGTCTTTGTGTTTTGGATAAGAGGACACTCTGCATTGATTATCAGAACCACATTCATACAAATTAAAAAGCTTCTGTCTCAGAGTCACCCTGTGTTTTCTCACCTTGACTGCCTACAGAAAATCCTGGAGAAAATACTGAAGGGTATGTTTTCATGTTGAGGGGATATTTAGAAAAGAAATGACTTTATTTTAAAGTTGAAAAACACCAAGAAGAAAGTTCCAAAGATAGATATTGGCAATAGTCCTTTAAATTAGCTATAATAGCTATGGACATGTTTTCTTCTGCTGGGGCTTATCCATGAAGCACAGCTGTTGGCTGGTAAAAAAAAAAAAAAGAATCCTTTCATGTAGATGAAAATGCTCTCACTCTAATGTTTTTAAATCTATTTGCCTAGGTCTAGAAAAGTTTATTTTAAAGGGCAGTCTGTTCTTTAGGAATTGCTTAGTAAATTGCATATTATGCATATCTTGGTGGAAATATTCTCAAAGCTGCCTGCAAAAACTGCTGTAATGCTCCAGAAATTGGAGGAATCCCAGCCAGGGGAAGTACGCAACAAAAAAACCTTAACATTAACTCTAGCTCTAGCCAAAGATATTAATGAAATAACCAAACAGATTAATAGGCTCAGTAACAGGGAGAATTAGTGTAGTGGGGGTAGTAGATCCCACACTCCCTACAGACCTCCTTCTCCTAGCACTAAATGATAGCACCTCCCTTTAGAAAGGCCGGTCAGTTAATGCCTGAATATTTATTATTATAACTACTACTATTACTGCTACTACTACAACTACAACTACTGCTGCTGCTGCTACTACTAGTACTACATGAATAAATGTGGTGCTTGTAATGGGCATGACCTTAAAGTCTCTGGACTTGTGCCTCATGCACTGCAGTATGGGAGATTTACCCTCTACGGCAGCCTTAATCCTGACCCAGAGGACCAGTGCCTTCCAGCCCTTTGCACACCTCCAGGCTCTCCACAGAACAGGGAACTAATACCAAAGGTGATGTTTCTTCCTCCTCATTAATATTGCTAATGTCATCTATTGGAGAGCACTGCCCAGGGACACCAGCCAAGCTAGGGTAATGTGCTGTGGAGGCACGTAGCACCAGATATATTACCATCCTGAAGGAAATAAAAAGCCAGAAATAAAAATGGGCTGGCTTTTGCATAAGGCTGGGAAGTGAGCCTGAATGCCTTGGTCTAAAGCAAGCCTTGAATCATGTTCTTCCCAGATTCTTCCCTAAAATATACCTGAAAGTAGGATCTAGCTATCCATTTAAAGCAGGTGGCCACTATACATGGAACAAAACCATCATCGACTTCAGGAAGAGCTGGATCCAACCCATGGATGGTGAAAAAGCAACCTCATTTCATTACATTTCCTCTTCATGTTCATTCAAATGGAAAACAACTTTCATAAACAAAGTTTGCAAGGCTGCTCAGGCCATCTGCCGTTCATGTATTGATGGCTAGCCCTTTGGTGTTTCTACTCATGGAGCATGCATCTTTTAGCTATCAAGTTTGCAATTAACAAGAATTTACCCTATGGACTCTGTTTACACATTTATTAAACTCCCCTAGTTAAAAAAATATGATCAATTTGGTAGGTGTATCAACCACTACCTAAAGACGCCCTGCTTCTTTATATTACATTTTAGTCAATTATATTTGCACTTCCCCAGTTTTCTAGAAATCAGTATTCATTCTTATCCTTGCATTTCCATTTTTATTTGTTCTGGTTTAGAAAAGCAAAACTTTGCCCAGTGGAAAACCACCATGGCTGCTTTCCAGATACCTAAGGGACATGCTCTGTTTTCATAATATGGAGGAATCTGCAGCTCCTCATGCATTGTAAGGAGGGGACTCATGCCACAGCTACAGGTTCTTAATATATTTTCCCTGGAGAGTAAATGAACTGTGCAGACCACTACAGTTTCTAGAGTTAACCTCCTCTGGGGACAAGTCTGAGCTCGACTTCAGCAGGAGTTGATCTCAGTCAGGATTCAACGTATGGATGACACAGAGTTAACCTGCAGAGTCCTTGAGGACAGGAGACAGTCTCCCCACCTGTGTAGTTCATTGCATCCAGGCCCCACTGACTAATGCCTTCAGTTTTACAATTTATTCCGCTGTGTATAAAAAATTAACAGCACTGACAAAATAAAACTTGGCTGTATGCTGTCATTGCCTATGGAGCATTTTGGCTGCTAAAAATAATATGCTGTAGCTTGGGAAAGCCAAATTCTTCATGTTATTGCAGCCAGACTGTCTAGACTGCCTAATAAGGTAGAGGTTGTTCTGGGATGGCCTTATATTCTTTTTAACATTGACTATTTTTTTCAGTGATTGCTTTGTTGGTAGATATTGCCAATGTTATACTCATTTCAGATTTGTTTGGGGGTTTTTTTTGAGGAATGAAAAAGAGTGTAGATTTCCCTCCTGGAATAATTGCTCTATAAATATTAGTCTTCTCAATTCAGTAAAGCCTAGAGCATGAAAAAGTTTTGAACACTTTCTGCCTAAGCAAAAGAATATGATGCCACTTCTAAGCAGCAACATCAGGAATGGCAAGTGATTATTTAATATTCAGCGCTTGACCTGGCTAGTCCTCTGCGTACACAAGTCAATGTGAATTCCGCTCATTGAGGCTTTAAAGGATCAGGTTTGTAGTTTGTAGAGCACTAAAAAGCCAGTGCTCATTTTGAAAATGTCACTGCACATGTGGTCTTCAACAGAATAATTCAGAACTGCTTAGGCCATTGTGTTTCTCTTGACTCGGTGCTAAATGTCACGCTGTTCCTGAAGAGCAGCTACCCTCTGATGTGTGAGAAGTCTGGCCTTCATTCTGCAAGTGGCAAAACATTCTGAGCTTCTGATCATCTGCTCACGCCCACATCCCATTGTGGCTGACCTTGTTCTCCTTCGGAAAAGGCATCCTTTTAGCGCCGTTCGTACCATGCCAGGGAGGAAGGTGGAACACTGCAGACCAACAGGGAGCCGCTTTTCCCCCTTGGAATTTGCATATAAACTAGATTTGGACATGCAGATTGTGCAATTAACAGCAATTTACAACTAACTGAATCTATATAGTATCCTGTTCTACATGAAGATTGAAGTCAGTGGTCAGGTGCTTGTTTTATTTGCCCTGGGGATATGCCACTACAACTGGTAATTCCAGTTATCTCTCCTCTTTTTACTCTCTGGTGTCCATGTTCTTGTGTTGAAAGCACTTGACAGAAGCACAGAATATACAGCTTTATTCCAGTCTTTGCCTCAATCTTATGACATTTGAAGGAAGTTGTTTAGATTCACGTGTACAAAAGAGCTCAGATGTTTGACCCGGAAATTTCAACAGAATCCAGGGTCACAGCTCAGTTCTCAACACTTCTTCAGATGCACAAATAAACAGGGAATACATTTTCCAAGTCACCTAAAACTCTATTTCTGCATGTGGTCTGCACTGCCATGATGGCACCCAGCTAAGCACGACGACATTTATTTGAAACCAGGGTCTGAAGAGAAAGAAGACCTGGAGGCTACACCTCTTGTCTCCAGTATTTTAATGACAAGAGGAGTTAGACCCTAACTCCACAGGAGGCAGATATGCAGGCTGGGTCCTTGTCACCTTAGCAGCTTCAGACTGTATCCCAGCAAAGCATCCTAAACACCAGTCCATAAACTGTTCTGTGACAAAAATATTCGGCTCTCCACTGCATGAAACAAGGAATTTTGAAAAAAATGGTGTACTTCCACTGAGTCAGGACAGTAAGTGCACAGTCATAGATAGGAAGCGATCTTCAGAAACTCCCTAGTCCATCCACCTAACCTAAGGAAGGATCATTTATACCTCCTGCTTGTCTAATTGCTAACGATTCTCCTGGAAAGAGACTGCCATACTTCTCTATGCAATCTATGCCAGTGCTTCTCTATGCTTCTAAATTTAGAAGGCTTTTACTGTTACTCTTGCTTGTGCTATCCATTATGGGAAGAGGGAACAGATTATTCTCTTCTCTCTGTGTTTGTTGTCTGTTGTCATCTCCCTAATTAGTCTTTAAGTTAAACAATCCCAAGTCCTGTAATCTTTCCCAATAGATCATGCTTTCAAAATCGCTTTTTCTAGACTGAGTCCAGCTTGTCTTTCTGACACCCAGAACCAGAGCACTTGAGGTGAGCTCTTACAAAAAGTAGAACAAAACAATATGTATTTCAAGCTGTTCTTCTGCGTGTAAAACCTGATCTGCCATTTTTGCAATGGAAAAATGATGGGTTCAGCTGATGGTGCCTGATGCATGTGCAGTACTATTTCAGTTGCTACAAGAGTACTGTTGAAGCGATTGACTCTATTCCCATATAACATGTTTTGCTTTGCATTACAGAGCAGTCTTGAAGTGCATGACCTGCACTCTGGGGCCCTCAACATAAGAAGGACATGGACCTGTTGGAGCAAGTTCAGAGGATAGCCACGAAGATGATCAGAGGGTTAGAGAACTCCTATGAAGACAGCCTGAGAGAGTTGGGGTTATTCAGTCTGGAGAAGAGAAGGCTCTGGGGAGACTTTATAGCACAATTCCAGTACCTAAAAGGTGCCTTCAGGAAAGATGGGACGGACTCTTTATCAGGGAGTGTAGTGATAGGTTGAAGGGTAATGGTTTCAGACTGAAAGAGGGTAGATTTAGACTAGATATTAGGAAGAAATTCTTTACTGTGAGGGTGATGAGACACTGGAAGAGGTTGCCCAGAGAAGTTGTGGATGCCTCATCCCTGAAGTGTTCAAAACCAAGCTGGATGGGGCTTTGAGCAACCTGGACTAGTGGAAAGTGTCCCTGCCCATGGCAGGGGGGCTGGAACTCAATGATCTTTAAGTTCCCTTCCAACTCTAGCCATTCTGTGATTCTACAGAAGTATCCTACAACTTTCAGAACCTGTCTTGAAGTGCCTCACTGCTTTTACTGTACACTGTACCATTCAATACTTTTGCTTTAGTATCATATCTTGCATTTATCCACTTTGAATTTTATTCAGTATTTTAATTTCTCAAACTCTCCTTAAATTCTAGATCTGTCCTCCAATGCACTTGCTGTCCTTGTCTTCAGGACATCTGCAAATTTAATATTTAATATTTTATCTTCCTTCATCCAGGCCATTAATTAAAATATGAAGTAGAGTGAGATCCAAGACATATCCTCCTGGCACACCACTCAGTACCTCCTTCTATATTAACAGTGAACCACAGAAAATTTTCTTAGCGTATGATTATCTTGTTAATTTTGTCCTGTACTACAGAAGTTTCACCAAGGCTATATACATGTAGATTTTTTAATGAGAATGTCATATGAGACAGTGTTAAGATCAAAATATGTGAGAATAACTGCCTCATCTCTATCTGTAAGATCTTGTCATAGACAGAAGTTAAATTGTTTTTATGCAATCTGGTTGTGAAAAATTCCCGTGGGCGATTATTTATCTTCTTGTTATTTTCAGGTACTTACTTATAGTTTAGTCAATTATTTGTTCTAGAATTTTTTCTAGGAACTCGTGTTGATTGATCTTTTCCCTATTTAAGAATAACCACTACTATGCTTGCCATTTTTCCTGTCTTCTAGTACCTTATTTGACCTCTATGATTCTCAAAAGCTTCATTTTGCACTACCAAATAAAACAGACCGAGGAGCACACTCTGGCCCCGAGGCCAAGTGGCAAAGCACAATTCATCTCCACATGGCAAACCTTTCTCCTCACTCATCAGGAAAGAGTGTTCGCATTCAAATTGTCCCTCACGCAGGTTATTCCCCATCTGTGTCCAGAAAGTGCCTGGGAAAATAGTAGGACAAAAAGACAGAGCTATGCCAGAGAGCTTTTAGCAATAAACACTTTGGGTGATCCTAGGACAGCAGGTTAGCCTACAGCCTGTCTCTGTTCTAGTTATGACTGTAGGCATGGCCAAAAAATGATCACTAAACCGTCTGAGATGGCCTAAACCAGTTCAGTTGTGATGATGATGACAACAATGCTCAGCTCAGTGCTTAGGATGCAGGATCCATTTTGCTCCCATAAGAAGTGCAGTAACAGTACGAGGAGTGAGAGAAGATGCTTTTTCAAAGATGCAGAGGTAGAAAACTGCCAGCATGTGCCAATTAAGTTTAGTTTAGGAATATAATTTATTCCTTGCTCTGCACCCACCCCATAATGACTGTTTCCTTTCTGTTCATTATATCTACTTTTTCTTTCTTTGGGTTGCCTACTTACTTGCCCTCATTTTCAAATGTCCTTGTTATTTTGATTCTGTAATATTCTCTGCTACCCATTTCAATCCAGGCCTTCTTTTTAGTTATCATATTGTTACATTATGCAAGAATCATTATTCCATCCTGTCTTAAAGATAGAACCTCTAGCTGCTACATAATGCATGTACAGATTCAATGCATTTCTAATGCCAAGAATTTCTCTCCTTTCCCATTGTTCATATAACCAGAAATATTCTGTGGAAAAACTAAAAATAAATCTTCACCCAGTAGAATATGGTTTGTAATGTCTCTTGATATGGGCATTATCTCAGATTTAGCTCAGCTCACTTTGTATGGGAGATAGAGAGAGATTCAGCTCTAATTTAATATCTCTGAGATTGATCTGAGCTGTTTGCAGTTTCAGTCACACGTAATAAGGTGAAGGTACAGTGTCTGACTGTCTGGCTGAGCATTTATGCTGTGCTTATCACAGTAACGTATCTGAGCTGCTTCGAAAAAAAAAAAAACCACTCTGAAAAGCCAGCAAAAATTAATAATGACCTTCCAATATTGTTAACCTAACCTGATTCCTTTGTGCTTGACACCATTAGTTTTCATTCCATTAATGTTGTGCTCCCCAATTCCGCAATCCTGAAAACTGCTGGAGTAAGCTCTTTCGCAAGGTTGAATGGGAACCTGGGTCAGATGCCTTTCTGACAGAGAGCCATGCTGGACTGATGGAGGCTGGAGCATGGAGTGGGGTTAATGCTCATGTGGCTGCACCATGGGTTTTGGGACTGGAAGGGAAAATGCCACAGGAGCATTGCTGATAGAAGTAAGGAGGGAGAGATAGATGGGTACCCACAGCTGCAGTGCTAAATCTCTCCCTTGTGAGCTCTTATCAAAGATAATTCAAAATGGAGTAACTTCTGAAATATCTGGGCTACACAATTCAGCCTAACGCTATGGTCCCTGATTTAGCTCCAGAAGTGGTATAATTACATTGCCCTGTCATTCTGCCCAAGCTCCTTAGTCTTTGTGAGAGGTAGATCTAATTACTCTGGGCACAGCACCAGCCTAATGCAGCCACAGGGACCGAGCTGGGGTGTATGCTGGACTGGGTACTCACACCAAAGCCTGCTCACTGGTAGCTCCAAATTGTCCTTCCAATGCCTTGTGGCACACTGCAGGTGTGTCTTACAGCCGGCCTGCCAAAGTAGACCCCAAACCCAGATGAAATGAGTGGCAGGATTCTGAAAGCAATAACCAGGGGGTACGTGGTTTCCCCTCTGTCTCCTTGCTGCAGAGCAAGAAGGAACGGTGGGTGTCAGATGAAACCTGTGGTACACAAACAGTCCTGAGGTAGTTCCAGAAGAAAGAACAAAGCCCTAAGAGACTCCAAAAGAATTCCCTGCAGTATTATTGGGAGTACCCAAAGCTAGCTTTTATTTAAATACTGCTCTTGCATGATGCAAAACAGCATGAGATAAACACAGTAAGTGCTGCAAAGAGAATGCCAGCTCCGTTTTTAGGTGTTTGTCTCCCAGAAGAATAATATTCTGTGCTAAGAGAAGGACTCCTTTTTTTTTTTTTTTTCTGAATTATTTTGAAATTCAAGTTTTTTGGCTCTGCTTCATGTCACTGTAACTTAATCAGTACATGAAAAACTGTCTGTGTTCTCAGGTTCACGTTGTGGAGCTTGTATTTCTAATGAAGAAGGCGACTGGGCCTATCAGTACAGTTTGTGATTATAATCTAGTATGACACTAGTGCTACCTCATTTAAGTGAGGTACTGTAGACCACTTTCAGTCATGTCAGACCGAGCAGGGCTTACAAAGACCAGTCCAGTGAAAACATCAGACCTTTTTGATGACTCCAAGCAGCTGCTGAACCAGGCTGATAAATGACACAGAGTTGCCTAACTGAGTGATCATGACTTTTTTCCATCAGTGATGTAAGAAGTTGGACCCTGGCAGCTGTGGACCGGCGGCGGTCTGAGTTGCTCACCCTACTGTTGTTGTCCCACACAGTGTGAGACTGAGAAAACATTAATTAAACTTTTCAGTATACCATGACTGTATCAACACCACTCTTTTGGAGAGGTGCCTACTCAGCCAAACCAGCCTGCTGTTAGTTGCATGCTCAGTGGTATCAGTAATAACACTGGGTGTACTGGTGCCTGCCTTTCAGCAGCATGATTTGGATCCATTCTACCTTTATTTCACCAGGAGCCTCAAAGAAACCAAGAAGATCAAGAAGAAAAGCATTCTAGCATGAAAGCCTAAGAATTTAATTTATTTGGAACAAGAAATTCACAATTCTACATTAAATGTATCATCCTCTCCTTAGATTCTATTCACATATATGCTTAAAGCGTCGGAAAAATCTGAAGATAGCCTTATAATGTCTCCGGGTCAAGGGCTGTTTGTTCATTTCTGTTTGTAAAATGTTTGGCACAACAGGGCTCTGACTCAAGCGCCTTTGGGGCACCCAGGAGCGCAGAAGACTGATAGCAGTTAAGGGGTGGACTGTCTGAAGCAGGGGGATAGTTAGCCACTGGAGCAGTTCCATAGTTCTTCATTCTTCATCAAATTTGGTAAACCGTGCTGAACTCGGTGGAAACTCCTCTTGGGGAATCTTGACTCATCTGTGTGACTATGGCACTCTCCATCAAGCCCTGACACATTTATGGCTAAATGGACTTCACTGCAGTCGTGGTCTGCTGCTGTGTTTTCTGTTCCATAAAATAAACTGTGCAATTTACTGTTTTCTCTTCTCCTTTCCAATTTTTGTAATCTAGAAGAACAATAAGCACATATATTGCTTTTATGAGGGGAAGTTCTGAGAACCTGGCGACTTGCCTGGTCTCCTCATTTGTTTCTGTTGGGGAACCGGCAGGATATTTTGCCACAGCAAAAGAGTGAATAGAGTTCTGTCCCTCTGAAATCAATTGCTAAGGAGTACAGGATAGAGCTGGAGTGTGTTGAGGTCTTTCGGAGGGACAGAGGGTAATAAATCACCTCATTGCTTCTTGTTTCTCATTACAGCCAGTATCAGGAGGAATGTGACCAATCTTACTGTGTGGTACTGTGTCTGCGTGGGTGTGGGAAGGGTAAACAAGGTTTAGTCCCCATTCTGTCAGTTTTACTCTAATGTCCCCTGCTTGGCACAGATTCTGACACCCTCATGGCACTGTGGAGCAAGTGTGGATCTCAGATGGATTTCAAAGGGACAAAGAACAGAATTTGAGCCTCAGGAGCACGAACAATGGATGGGGAGGAGGTGGGAGAAAGCAAACATGAAATGGAATTTTGTGCCTCCTGATTTGGGGGCCAGTCCCTGTATGTGTGACAAAACCCACTCTGGGGCTGCCTAACTAGGCATGGGATTATTTTGCATGTCTGCTTGTGCCCTGCCTCTCATGCTCTTGCCTCCAATACCAGCTCATCTATTCTTCCCCCCGATGCAACACCACGCTCTGTGATTGGATTTTAGCAAAGTGGATAATTATTTTTTTATTATTATTTCTTTGTGCCTCTCCTTCCTCAGTTCTCCCAGACAAGCCCTACTACCTCCCTCCCAGTTTCTAGTGCCCCTTTCTCTCAGTGTGGCTCCTGCGCTTAGTGTAAAGAGAAAAGGGAAGGCTGAGGGTATCCACAAACCAGTGAGATGTATTGTACAGCACCACTCAGTGCACACAGGCTTGGACTATCGATCCCCAGGATTCCAGTGGGATTAGGTGTTGACCAACATCCTGCCTGCTCTAAGGAGGCCTGAATGAATTCAAATGCTCATGGGCAGAGTAAGAAGAAGCCTCCGGGTGAAGGATTTCTGTTTACCTGTTTATTTTCAGTATGTGGCTGAATTAGGAGTTTCCTTCTCATACAAGCGAGTTATCCCTTGAGTAGTCCCACTGAAACTGTTTGCATCAACATTTTTATTCTGTTATAAGAACAAAGTTCTCCATCTGCTTATTATTCAAGGACTGGTGGATCTGTCTGTATTAGACATCCAGGACAGGACTGGGACTAGGTCCATCTAGCTGTCTCCAGAGGAGAACCTGTGCAATGCTACTTTCAAGTCTGACAGCATCACCACCTGCATCCTCACATGAATTCTCCCCTCTCCTCCAAAGCAGGTAGAAGTGGAAATGGTTTGAGAAGGTGAGGTGCCTTTTGTAGTTATTGGTCTCTACAGCTGAACTGTCTCAGGGGTGTCAATTCACAGTTAAAACTAGAGGACGATTTTCCTGTTATCCAAAGCTAGGAAACAGACCATTTGCATATTGGATGAGAGTTCATCAAATGGAAAGTTTGGTGGAACTGTCACATTTCCCTCCCTACATATATACCCACAGTGGCCTGGAAAAGGCTCGTTTGCCCTGAAGTCCAGTGTAGAGGCCTGAACAAGCTTCAGATGAAGTAATCCAAATGCCAGTAACAGCTTATCTGTGATACCATGGAGTTCCTTAGAGCCAAATCTCTACCTTACCTCTCCTGTTTTAATAACTCTGATAACCTAAAAAGGAAAATAAGCATTTCCAGCTTCACTCACTGAAGGAACAGATGTTGCTACCAATGGGTTTAACAAAATTGCTGCAACCAAAACCTGTGAGTAATCTGGTTCATCCCCTTTAGCTCAGAATTAGTTTCAAGAATGTATTCATTAGCTCTTTCACAGCACAGCAAGCTTATCCTCCTGTAAAAGGGAGCAGCTGGGATAAAAAAAAGTGTCTTTCTGCAAAAAGTAAAAGAGGTCTACAAGGCAAGGACATGATTTTTCTGTAATGCTTGAGAGGTGTCTTGCACAATGTAAGTGGTACTAGAAATATCTTGATAGTATGAGGATCTCTATCTCAATATTTATAGAGGTGCTAATAAATACTGTAAGCTATATCCTAAGATAATGTTTTAGAATTCAGAATTTGACCTTCTCAGGTAGATCTGGTTTTTCTTCCTCATTTTCATACTGGGAATGTTACATCAGCATGTGGGCTGTGTTGCATAACTGATTAGATTGTATAGGTCTGTGTTATCAGGGAAGAAGGTCAAACAGTGTATCTTTGATCATCTGAAGAGCTCGTTTGCTGTCTTGTCTCAGTCAGCTCTCTTCACGACAAGACTGCTCGGGAGGGCCTTGTGCAAGGCAGGATGGACGTTGTCCACCCTACTTAGCCTGAGGTTCAGAGTCTGGATCCCTGGCCCTTTCCTATTTTAGCAGCGTAGGCACAGGCCATATTCAGGCCATCTACCATGACACCTAAGATAGACTGAGATGAGTCTTGTTAAGACATTCTTCATTGTCAGAAGAGCAATGAATAACTCAGAGGAGTAGGAGACAGGGGTGCCAGACCCTTTGCAACCAGCAAAGGTGTGAACTCAGTGGGTATGAGTAAGGATGTCACGATCTAGCCATAAGCTGCACTTGCCTCTGACCCTCTCTGTTTCCTCTTCCTTTTGGATCCCAAATCACCGCATAGAGAGAAAAAGGATTTTGTGTCCTGGAAGGTCTCAGGTCACTTCCAACTCAGGGCGAAATGGTCATACAGAGGTGAGTACGATCCCTCTCCCCCACTGCCACCCACAAAATCCCAGCTAAGTAAATTCATCTTCTGCAAATATGTATTGGGGCACAACACCAAACAACATGCTGTGTGAGTGGATGTAAATAAAATACCTTTACCGTTGCAATCTAGCCATCTCTTGGCAGCCATAGCAACCAAATAACAGCACTCAGATTCTGTCATCAGTGATACAGCATAAAAGTTTATATAATATAGCACAGGATAGGTTTACACCAAGTTTCACACAAGGAAGTTAAAAGGTAATAATGTATTTACCTAGAGCTACAGTAAGAACCAGGTGTGTGTGTGGCACCAGACATCTGGATATGATCAGATTATACTTTGTAGTTTAATCTCTTTACTATCTCGTCAATAGATTTAGGTGTCAAAATACTCTTTGAAATTGCCCCTCAGTGAAATTCAGTTCAATGTGCAGCATTCTGCGAGTCTACACATAGTCTCCAAGGCCACTTTGAAGACATGAAAGTATTTTTCTACCACTGGGTGACCTCATGAAATACTAATGTCAGATATACTTCACACATGATCCTTGGTCCCTGAGGGGATGATTAAGGAGAGGAAGAAATTTTTTTGTCTAGGGACAGGAAATTTGGGGGCATAAGTAGTATCATGTGGAGCAGAAGTCCATTCTGCACAAGGCAGCAACCCAAACCAGCCTCCATCCAGACATCCTCCAAGGCTTGTTCTTCAGAAACGTACAGTCTTAACTGTTAGATAGGGACTGGTAAGGGGATAACATTCAAAGAATCTTTCTCTTTTTTAGCCCAGATTAAATTCTGTTGCCTGAAAAATGATGCGTTGCACAGAATGGACTAATTTCAACATTCTCTCTTGCTGACTATAACATATAAAAGTGAATATAAACCAGAAACATTAATAGAATCTCAAGTTGAAGTTTTGTCAAGCATGACATAATGTTTTTGCAGTTTAATTTTACTATTTCATTACAACATGTTGTTCAATAGAGCCCAGTTAACCATAACTATAATTATTCAGTATATGGAATTAATTAATGTAGTAGTTAAATGGCATCATGCTATAGATTTCAGTAAAGTGGTCATAGTGTGCTAATGTGTATGCTTGTCTGTGGTAGTGTGGTCCAAGAAAGCTTCTGGTAGCAAAACCATGTAGGACTTGGTGCTGCACAAGAGCCAGTATACAAAAATTAAACAAGCTGTCAGCTCTCCACAGCATGGAGGAACGCTGCACAAACACCTCTCACGAATCCATACTGCTAGTTTCCAGAATAATTCAGTGAATATCTCATGGCTAAAATTTCCTCTAAGAGCTGATTTTAAAGGTGAGTCTATTGATTTGACCCGTGAGACCTTACTCCCTACTCTGTCACAGTGGTTTACATCTCTCTGACACCAGTATTACAGTAATAAACCGAATCCGTCATATTCATATGAAAACCAATAATGTAGATTGGAACTAAGCAATTAAATAGGATGATATGTTTCAACAAAACAACTGTTTCAATCCAGCAGAAGCAGCAGGAAATAATTTAATTTTATTTTAGAAAACCCTTTTTTTTTTTAAAAAAAGAACATTTTAGAAACTCATAACAATTTGAGTAAATGTTAAAGGAAGTCTTTAGTCAGCACTCAGAAAATGAGAAAATGGATGATTTAAGATGCAGAACCTATAAACTTTGCCTCATTGAAGTTATCAAAGCGAGCAGAGGATCTGGTGATAAAAGGGACAATTTAAAAGAATAAGAAAATGAAGTAGAATAAAAAGCAGGGACAAAAGCTAAATACATTACAGCAATTATTGTTCAACTTCCTGCCATGTAACACATTAATATAGCACAAACTTTATGTGCTCTATTTTTGTGAATTTAGCAAAAATGAAAGGAGGTAATTCTGAAATCTTCAAATCAAATGGATACATTACGGATTCTGATGTTTGATCTGGGCATCACTTTAAAAGCAAAAAGGGTGCCATGTGATCGAGGATGATCTGTGGTTTCAACATTAGGTATTAAAACAAAGGCTCGATGCAGACCTCGTGTCACGTGCACAGCCCATCCTACAGCAGGTGTTAACACCAATGAGCATCGTACCATGTCTGGCAGATTGCATGTTTGCACATCATCTTGACCACAGACTTGAGAATGCACAGCCACCCCAGTCAGGGTCAGGGCCTGGTGTTGACCATGTTGTAATGATATAGCTCATCATGACAATCACCATAGAATCATAGAATGATTTGGGTTGGGCAGGGGCACCAGACCAGGTTGCTCAAGGCCCCATCCAACCTGGCCTTGAACACTTCCAGAGAAGGGGCATTGACAATTTCCTTGGGCAACCTGTTCCAGTGTCTCACCACCCCCACAGTAAAGAATTTCTTTCTGATGTCTAATCTAAATCTCCCCTCATGCAACCTCAGATGCAACCATACAGTCTAGTGCAGCAAATGGGATGGTGAGGGGGGCAAGGAAGATGCCTTGTAAGACAGTGTTGGGCCAGGAGCATGTCCCCTGCGGCCCTGGAGTGCAAACTCAGCTTGTGTAGGAGGATGGACAGACGGCACCAAACCAGGTCCTGCCACCGTGCCACCAAGCCTGGTTCAGTGAGAGCTCTGCCCCAAGTACTGTCAGTGCTGGTCTGTCAGCGCAGTCCCTGTAAGACTGGTCATCCCATTTGGCTTTGTGAAAAGGGAAAATTGCGGCTTGCAGAGATGCGATTGCTGTAAACCATTTACTGGGTGATGTTTTTGAGGAAGGTGGAAGATGTGTTGCCAGGAGACGGGAGGTGAAAGGAGCTCTTCTGCTGCTGTGATTTACTAGATGGCTGGGTTAATGTGGGCGCTGCACCTCACTAGATGGTCATTGTAAGTTTTAATTAATAGTTAAGCCATCTAAGTCTTTGCAGATGGGTGTTTTTTAAATTTGAATAAATGAATAAATACAGCTTTGAGGCTTGAGCCCAACTCAGCGTTTCCAAGCGCAATTCAGAGCTGGCAGGATAGCTTCCATTTTTGATTAGTGATAAATCTAATTGCGAAGGAATGGCTGACTTTCAGAGCCGGAACTGTATTACAAGCCATCTGAGGCTAGGAATCAGGCTAAATGAGCCTGATATAATGATTTATTTACAGCAACTCTGATACTTTTAGTAATCCATTATAATTGTATAGACAGAGACTTCATTATCCCTTCACATATCTGTGATCCCTTCAAGGGCTGGGGAGTTGCAGAGCAAGCCCACAGAGAGGGGAGCACTCGGAAGGATTCATCCTGCAAGGTGCTGAGCAGACTGCACCCCTCACCAGGCAGACGAGGGTGTTTGGTTCTTCACACAATTTCCCCCTGTGAGTTATTCAAGTCGGCAGAATATAATTGAATTTATTTTATTTAGGGTCTAATAAGGAAAGGGAGTTAATTTCTGCCAGATAATTAGAATAACCTCTAATTGAATCAAAGACGATGTAAGTAAATATTTTTTCTAGGTTGTTAGCACATTGTCTGAATGTACTCTTGTACATGTGCATAGCTATCTTAGTTTGGGGGAGGGAGGTATTTTTAACAACTACGTATTAATTACACTTGTAAGAATTTATTTATTCTCTTGGAAATTATTTTTCAATTTAAAAAAGCTGGGTCTTGTTTTTGACTTAAACATGTACATTTTTTGAGGGAAAATTACATCCACAAGCTTTGCCATGTGAAGCCCCAAATGGGGGTTGTGTCTTAATAGCATATCACACCCTATTCTGCCTTCTAAATTAAAGATTACGCTTCCTAAGTCAAAGGTTTTCCTTGGAAAAATTGAGCTTTTTTCTTGGTTGAACCCCCAGTTTTCCTCTGAAAAACAACCTGGATGGAACCTTGTTGACTAACTGTAGTTGGGCCAGTTCAGTTTGCAGGAAAAGTGCCAGACAGTGCAACCCTTAGGTATGTCCCTCTTATAGTTCAATGATAGCAGCAAAAAAAAAAGCATCAGTGGTGAGGGCTTTGTGTTGCTTAAGCCCAAGATGCTTCTGCCAGGAATATCTGGACCCCATCCTCTGTTTTATCTCTTCTTCTGGAAGATGGTCTACTGAGGGCACGTACTAAACCTGAAAGAAGGTTTGAAACCTCACCAAAGAGTAGGGTTCCTTTGCTTCACTCCCATCCTTGTCACTTTTCAAGAGAAAAAGGTAGGATGATGTGCTGTTCAAGGGGTCCAAGCATCGGGTAAGATCACTGGTGCACCTGTCTAAGGCTGGAGAAGGAGGATGAAGAGTCTTAAGTGTTCCTTGCTTGTTTCAGGTAGAAACTCATTTTTTATGTTATTGTTAAAGGGATAAAAGTTCCCCAGGGAATGGAGGAGCAGAACTGCCAGTTAGCACATCTATCTATCTTCCAAGCCTAAGTAGACAGACATGTTGACACACATTGAAGACTCTGAAATGGGAGCAAATGGACTGAAGTACTACTTCTACAGCTACAGCTGATTCAGAGAGCAGAGAGAAAACAAAAACACTGGTCTCATTCAAGTAATTTTCCTTCAAAATAAAAATAAGACTGGTCAGCAAAAAAACCAGAATGTTAGCAGAGTGGAGAATTTCAGATGATGTGGGCCATGCAGTGATGCTCTTAATTACATATTAAAGTCTGGGAATATGGCAAAGCCTTCTGGCTTTGGACATATCACTACATCAGGTGCCTTTAAAAATCCCAGCCTAAATCATTGCCGTGGCCAGATGGGAACGGATTTATGCTGTCTTTTGTAAGCCATTTCTGGACTGTTCCTATCACAGATCTGTTTTTCTTCCTATCGCTTGCATCAATACACAGTTCATAAAAAGCAACCTGGATTCCTGGTTTTTGTTTTGTTTTGTTTTGTTTTGTTTTAAAGTTAGGATACATTGCAATGCTTTAAGATGGCTGTAGAGGACAAGAATACACCATGTGCACCTGGTAGGACTACCTGAATTCTAGGATGAAGGGAAATAATACATGTTAATACCATTTTAATATTATATCCACCAGCAACAGAGTAAGACTCCAACAGAAAGTGATGGGCAGAGAGGAACTAGCAGTTCTCAGACATCTCTTTTCCTAGAATATTTATGTCTGTACAATCCATCTGACTCACACCAAGATGAACCCTCTCAACTGAGATGCTCTTTCTAGCTGAGAAAGTCCTGGGGGATCTCTCACCAGCATGGTCCAGGAAGAGAGGTAAAACCTGACTTCTTCTTGGGTAGTGTGACCTGGGTGACAGGTGGGGGAAATGAAAATAAATCTGCTGTCAGTTGAATACACATGTGCAGTCCATTGCTGCTGCCCTGGTGGGTGGCAAGGCCACATACCCCTAAAAGCGCTGAAGAACCTGTGCAGGAGAAGCCTCCTGCAGCATATAATAGCTGTCTTAACCACAGACACAGCAGCACTGGTAAAAGCAGCAGAAGGTTGTAAAACTGACTGGCCTTTGCCAATGTGAATGATGGGATCTGAAGGTACGATTCGCAATTAAAAGCTGGAGCTGCTGAGCTTTCTGTTGGCAGTCGGCATCTCCCAGTGACGCGGCGCTGCTTCTGCTGGGATTAGTGAGAGCAGCAGCAATCCTGTCTGATAAATCAGGGTTATGGGCTCTGCCAGAAGTAAACTGTTTGGTTGCATTCAGCATCTGTCCCTTTCTTCATCCTAGAAATCTAAATGGTGCAATCAATTTTGGTTTTGTCGTAAAATAATCTGTAATTGTCTGGGTCTTAAACATCACTAGGTGATACTGAAACCTTTGGTATCCACTGGACTCGTGCCACACTAGGGAATGCTATTGCGTATCTCCAGGAGGTGCTGCTGGTTGCCTTCTTTCAGGAAAAGACTGCAACCCGATGTTAACAGTGACACAAAGCCCAGGATTCCCAGCTTTCAAGGAGCTGCAGAGTATGCAGACAATCAACATAATGGCTGACTAAAGGCTACGGCTACCAAGAAAGTTGGTGGACAGAACCAATAGCCCATTGGAACACTTACTCTCTGGCTGTTCGCATTTAACATTCCTGTGGTTAATGCCGGCAGAAAGAAACAGGCACATTCTCAGTGAAGAAATCCACATAAAAAGTGGGAAGCATATTGTCTGTACCTCTTAGTGTGGTCATACTCTCTGCTGAGAAGGGCACAGTTCAATAGCTATAAGCCTCCTGATACCTTCCTAGTTGTGTGTGTTTGTGTGTGTGTGTGTGGTGACTGCACAGCCCATAAACCTCTCCTTACAAACCCCTCCAACCCCAGCTTTATCCTCCAGGCTCTGATTGCTTTAGGTTAGCAATGTGCATGACAACGCCAGCAGGCACATACCCAGTGAGCTCTGCTGCTGGAGGTTGAGCTCATAGCGGTGGTACAGCGTTTCCCTCTTAGGTTTGCTGTCATAAAGTTTCATGGTGCTGTAGAGATAGCATTTCTGCCCTTGCTTCAGGACCCGCCAGAAAAAGGCTGTGCATAGCAATTTGTGAACAATAGGACTGCATTTGCATCTGATTCAAAAGTAATTTCACATGGCTTTGAAAGGGTTTGTTCTTTTTTCCTTCTTCCACTGTTCTCTTGCAGGGAGCTTTTATTAAATGAAGCAGGGGATAAAACCAAAGAAAACTACAGAGCGAGAGTCATATTGGAACATTTTAACCATTTAAAGCCACTAAGAGCATATTTAGAGCATATTTCCATGATACGATGCTTCTTAGAGAACCCATTTTTTACCTCCAAAAGGATTGGTACTTTTGAGTGGCTGATGGCAACAGGCTGAAAAATGGCAGCTGAAAGTCTCAACGTGTAGGGTCATGCCTGTCCAGCTCTTCACCTACTGGGGACTAAGAGCCCAAGGATGGGGCTGGGAAGAAAGAACCAGTAAAGCATTTTTGCCAATTTTTATTAGTGTTGTTAAAGCTGAGGGTTCCTTGAATTCAGTTGTTGACTTCTACGTGTGAACAAGGTAATGACTGAGGCTTTGCTGGCTTATATTAGTTGGGAATACAAGCTTGGAAAGAGTACACCAGATTTATAAATATTCTGTTAGTCTTGAACACTGAGCATAAATGGGAAAGATGCAAAAGGAGGAGAGGGATATTGAATTACACCAATAAAACCCTCCAGCTGGAAAAGCTCAAGGAATGTGTAGAGATTGCTTGGAGTCAGAAATTAGTTCATTAAAAGATGCACCAGAAGTAATGAGATAAGATAATGAAGGGATGAGTCTGTCTCCCGTTTTGCCTCCTTAAAAATAAAATTTAAAAAAATACAAGTGGATGGGGGAGGGAAGGAGGACTTATAGAAAGGGAAGGGGCCAGCCTGCATCTGCACCACTCCAGTAACAAAGGCCTTTCGGACCTGAAGAATCACAGTAGCTCTATGATCCCTGCTGGAGCCCTTCCCAATCACATCCACTGCATGGGCAAGGACCCATAAATATGCAATTCTCCTGTCGCCCATTCCCTCAAAGTACCTTTTCCATCATCTGCTTTTTCTCTCCATCTTGCACTCAGCTTTTCAGCCATCTTGAGACTGACTGTACTGCAGCCAGCAGGCTGAGATGTTATGAGCCATCCAGAGCTGCCCAGACTGGGAAAGATCTGTAAAAAAAGAGAGAGAGAGATGACCAGGCCACACAGTTAACTGAGGAAGAGAGCCAGCAACCAGAGCGATAGCTGTTGTGGCTGACCTGCCAGCCCAAAGCATCCATCTGTGACTGACCATCTGCCTTGGATCCTGCAAGCATCAACAAAACACCATATTTTCCCCAACTCTGCTATCCTTTCTCTCCTCCATCCTCTTATGTCTGTCCATGACTGGCCACAAAAGGGGAAAACAGCATCTAAGAACAGCATAGAAGTAACTGTGGCTTCTCATTTGCCGGGATGGTTTGACCAGGCGGTGATATCTATACACCAGCATGCAGAGCTGCAGAGGGTTACTTCAGCAGGTAACCTCCATCTCCACAGGGAATTAAAGTGTGAGGAAGCCCCAGCTACTTACAACAGCATCTGGTGGGGCATATTATCAGGACATGGCAGGACACAGGACAAATACAATGAGAGATGACAGAAAGGTCACTGAAAGGAAAGGGGGAGTTCTTTATCAAATGAACAGACAAAGTTGCTTGTTTTCTTCACTGCTGAGAAGAACAGAGCAGCTTCATTTTGAGGGGGAATATGAAGAAAGGAAAAAGGCGAAGAAGGCTGGAAAGACAGAGACAAAGCAGAGTCCATTTAAAGCGAGGTGTTCCTGCGTGGTTTCAGCCCAGTGTGTATTCAAAGCTTCTTGTGGCATTTATCAAATACTGCCCACTGAGAAAGACTCTGATGAGTATTTCTCCCCTATTTCTTTGTTAGTGAAACTGCTCCTAATGGCTACAGCAGTGCACGTTGCTGCTTAATGCATAAAGCCTGCTGTGTTTGCCCACACAGCCACCCAAGCTGGTAGCATTAAATTCACAGTGCTGTGCTTTGAGTTACCTTGCAGAATGAAAGACTTCATATATAAAACAAACTCTATTCAGCTCTGACTCACTCTCCCACTTTTCCACAGGAGATAGTATTAATATTAAATTCTATTTCTCCCCAGGAACAGCATCATTTCTATTCTGTTGACAAATATCCTAGCAACACAGGGGTAGAGGAAGAGGAGACAGAAAGTGTGACAGAGAGCTCTGGGAACTGATCTCAGTGTTTTGCACAACCTCAGCCATTGCACCGCTGTTTCTTTCGGATGACCACATCTCCTCTGTTTTGCAATGCATCTGACTGCTCTGGTTCTCCCTGTGAAACCCCTGCCCAGCCTTCAAAAACCACCTCTGCGTGGACGCACAGGGCTGCTGAGAGCTTGAGTGCAAATGAGTAGCATGGTGCGTCCTGTTTTGGGAAGCAGAACATGTCCATGCCATGAAAACCAGACAGCAAACAGACATCTTCATGAAGGCAGAAAGAACAAACCCAGAAAAATCCTATGAAAATGTTTTGCGATTCAAACAAGCCAGCTTCAGCTGTGCTAATAAGGCAGAGGCGGAACATTTCATTTAAGTCCTAATGAAATGGAATTACAGTGTCCCACTGACTTTCATCGGGGGGTTGTAGGCTGTGAAGTCTGTTGAAAATCTTGAAAATCTAAAAATCACATTTTTAGATGTGATCCCTGAGCCCTTGTAACTTTCTGTACTAATTCACTTCAAATATAGTATCAAATGAGGGAGCGAGACCGTAACTTTCCAATAAGTATTTTAAGATATTCACAGTAATATATTTTATAATTCACAATCTGAAACTCTACTGCTGAGAATTAATTTCTTTGAGTCAGGAGAAAGATACAGACAATTCATCTTATGCATCTGGAAGAATATTTGGAATATGGCTGTTCACAAAGAGCCGACAAGCCAAGGATTATTTGTCAAAAAGTGTGCAGTGAATAGTAGCAGGTAATGAATGCATTTGGGATGATCACGGTTAATTCACAGATTATTCAAGAACAAAACAAAACGAGGCAATGAAATGTATCAGCACCTGTAGGAATTACGCATCTGGCTGCAGTGGAGAGACTGCTTTTTTTGCAAATGGCAAGCACTCGGAAATGACGTCTTTTACAAATATTATGTGGTGAGACTGAAGAGTGGGTAGAAAACTCCAGTCACTTAGTTCCCCTCGTTCTGCAGGATTAGCACAATAATCCTCATCCACTGCTGCTCATTGCGCATCTTGCATTGTATTACTTGGAAGACAAAACAGTTTTCTGAATTCAAGTGCAGTTTTGCAGTCTGTACACGAAGAAACTCATCTAGAAAGAGTTTCCTGATGTGATCTTAGATCTCATTCTCCTGCACTGTCGGTAAGAGGTATCTACCATGCTTGGGGAGATGTCCCAGAGCGGACTTCCAAGAGAGTGTCCCAGACAGCTGCTGGACACTTAGACCTCGGATAACTGCTGAGCAAGCTCTTGAAAACCACCCAATCACCCACACTGCCCATCTGAGGAAGACCTGGATTCCAGTCTGTGGTGTCTGTAAAAAGAATGCCCTCATCAAAACAAAACCCACCCCCAATTAAGAGTCAGGATTCATTTTAAGGAACAGGTTTCTCTGGGCCTAGTGGGGTATTTGTAGCCTGTATTTGTATAGAGGAAGAGGTTATTTCATCCCCTTTACTAAATATTTGGATTTTAAATAAGTGCATCAGTGCAAATGTGTGCTATGCGTCAGTGCTTTTTTAAGGGACATGGGAAGTTATTTGTTGTCCATGAGGATGTTTGAACAGGATTTAAGAAATGGGTAGGAGCCTATGTAAATTTAATAGAGCTTGAAAAGCTTCTCAGCTCTGTCCCATAACATTGTTTTACCAGCAGACTTCAATATTGGCATTGTGTGAAAATCCTCTCCCAAAGGGACAGTTTATGCAAAGTCTCTGTCAGGTGCTGCCCTGTAGCTGACGCGGGGATGAGCAGGCACCTATCCACACCACAGTACACTCAAAAAAATTACATAAATTAAACACACACACACACCTGCCTAGCCTCAGAAAACACCTTCACAGTGCCAGCTGAAATGCTGGAGTGATGTCTGTGTCCCGTGCTGCCTCCCCTTCTGAGACAGGAATTTGCCCTCTACACCCATGTGATTTCTCAATTCAGATTAAGGACCTGATACATAAAGTCACTTAAAGCAATGCACACAAAGATATTGGGAAGACCAGATCTCACCCACTTATGTTTGAGGAAAAGCGCTTGTACAACAAAAGCTTTCAGGTATAATATTGTAAGTGATTTCATTTTCCAGAACAAAGAACTATGCTGGCAAAAGCTGGTCTGACATAAATAACTCAAGGACAAAGACTTCTCTCCTTACAGAGAAAAGGAGGAAGGAATAAAAGGGAAGAAGAACACAAGTTCACAAAACTGGGATCTATCTCTTCTTCTGTTATATCTTTTTTCTTAGATCCCTCTCAGATTATTAGGAAGCTAGTGGGTTTTAATATTCTTTGTAAATTTTTAATACGCCTGCATAGCTGTTTCACATGTGCGTGTGAGGCATGTATGTGCACAAACATATGCAACTACACATTTATACATACACATTCATAAGGGTGTGTATGTTACATATAGAAACACATTTATACATACCTGCAACTCACTGTCCTGTAGAGGCATCACTTCTGTTTGTATCTATTCCTTATGCCTTCTCTGTCCCTTTACTGGTACGTATGTAAGTTCTCCACCCAACAGATACGATTTCAACATCTTTTGCGCAAGTGTCAATCCACAGCCACTGCAATGATTGAAATTAAATCACTCGGGGGGTTTCTTGTGGCACAGTGAAGATCAACATATGGGCAAACTGGGACTGTTCTTGCCTCCGTCACCAGCACAGACCCACTTTGCAGCTACTAAGGCAGAAGATCTGAAGGGATTTTGTTTGTAAATGTAAAATGAATTTAATGTTATCTTGACCTTTTCAGGAAATTACTGAGGGCAGAGCAGAGGTTACAGACACTCTGCGTGTGACCTTGCCCCAGCACAAACTTCCCTCTTGCAAAGCTCTGCAAACTGCCATTATGTCCTATCATTTATCCGTTCAAACTAGATCCTGTGGTTTATCTGAGCCTATCTCTCAAACCCAGAAGCCAAGCAATTTCCATGACAGGGACTGCCTGCACGAGGATGGCTTGCTTTAAGAGTCACAGGGGATGCCAAGAGAAGGTGGAGGCTTCCCCTGTGTGTTGTTGAAGTTGTATATGAGGAGAAACATATGACAGCCAGCCAAGGAAGAGCCAATTGTGCAATCATCTTGGCTTGACTAGCCTTTGGTGGCATGACACTGTATCAGGGTAGAGGACCATGACCTCTGTGTTGCACCCTGTCCTATCTTCGAGGAGCAAGGCTATGCAACATCCTGGCTGTTTCTGTTGTTCTGTTCAGACCCATGAACAGCCCTGTAGCTGACCCCACTGCTGGGGATGATCTGAGATCCCAAAGCACTCAGAGAGCTGAAATTGTAATGCTGTGAATCTCTTCTCAGGAAGAAAAAAAGAGAGAAGTGGAGCAGGAGAATATTTATCGTACCTTCCTCCTCCTTTTTTTTTTTTTTTTTCTGGACTCATGCCAAGCACATCTGGCCATAGAGAGGGGAAATGTGGTTTCCACAAGATGAAACTTTGAATGGATACAAGCAGTTTCTAAGGAGACCTGCTCTATAATTGTAAAGGAAATTACAAGCTGAATCATCTGCGGTTTGGGGAGAGAAATCAATGATATTTTGTAAGTTGAACCCAACTGTGCTGACTACTTACCAAGAAGGAAACTGGAAAGAAATCAATTCCAAGAACTTTCAACAAAAATCCATCTTAATTCAGGTCTGACAGATCTGTTTTGTTCTCCTTCTCCAAAGCGACGTGATGCACCAGCCTGAATTCCCTATTACTATTGCAGAGACAGGCCTTCCCCAGCAAAGACGGACTAATACACTACGCTCCCGGCTTGCCAAACCACTTGCTGCCAAGTCTTGGGAACGCACAAAGGCCCGCACACCTTTCAGGGCTGTCCTGCCGAACCTGCTGATGTCTCTCCAGAGGGCAGGTCCAGAGCAGAATCTCCAAACTGTGATGCATTGTACCATGCATCGAAATAGACTGCTGAAGCACAGCTGCACTTGCTGGACCCTGTAATGACAACAGCAAACTCATTCTGCTTATAACCTAAATGGCATCTGACTCCTAAATCAGTGCTCTTCATATGCTGATGCTTTACACATTTTAACTTTTTTTTCTTTTTTGGAAGACAAGGCAAAAAAAAGCGAGACCCTGGATATCTAATAGTGCTTGCCCTTCATTTTGTAGTTTTACTTTACTGAATGTCCCTGGGAAATGCTGAACTCAGCTTAGTTAAATCAGAAGAGATAATAGGGAGATAATACTCTATCTTCTGGAAAAAATGAGTGAGACTTTCCTTTTGTGTTTATTCTATATTTCTTCCTGGTGTTGAGAACTCCACAGTCAAACATTGCAATGCCTGGTTCTTAATCTTTGGTAGACTTAATTCTGGATGTAGTGTAATTCCTGACCCACCTCACCAAGACTCATCCACAAAATCTGTGTCAGAAAGGCTGAATGAGTTACAAAAGTTGTTGTTACTTACTCAAAAGAGAATGGATCCAAGGTACTCGCTTCTTCAAAACAGGACTATCCATAATTTCTTTACTTCCCACAGTTGTCTTTCATGTACCTGACTCTTTTTTCCCCTCTTTCTGCTTTTCCTCTTGTGTATCAAAAAAACACAACCAAAATTCACAGCTCAGTGCTGCTGGTGAGGTTAGTTGCTCTCTGCCTCACTACAAGATACATTCAAGTAGCAACAAACTAAATCCTGCTTGGAACTTGGACCTTCTGGAGCTTCTATTCCTTTCTCATGTCATCCTGACTTCCTTTTTATGTCAAGGGTTTTGAGAATGGGATCTATTTTCCTCATGTGGTAAAATAAGGCATACGTAATACACCAGTGAAGAGAAGTCAAGGAAGTTCCTGGGGATCTTTGCCTGTAACAGGACACAAAACTGAAGGGTTATAGTTGAGGGGTTTCTCCCTCTGTTTCCCACATAACACACAGCGTGATGTCTACCTGGCTAGGCCTTTCTCTGTGATTTATCAACCCCCTTGTGAATAGTGAACCCTTTTCCAACTTCATAAGAGATAATTGCTAAAAGATATTCTGACTTCACCTTGCTGCCTGCTCAGATTATATCAGGTGAGCCCTGTACCTGTACTTGGTGTCTTTCAGAAGCCAAACACCAGTGCTTCCATAAATGTTTGCCTTGGGGTGCCATATTCCTCTTGAGCTATGTCTACGAGGGTGTATGAAATTTAAATGCCTCAGGATGGTGAAGAGAAGAGTTTTATCCTGAGCCTAAACACCGGTAAAATGCATGCTCTTGCTTCAAGGCATGGATGAAAGAGTATCCTTCCCTATCAAATGCAAAGGCAAACTCTTGAGGACTGTTTGTAAAGACTCAGAGTGGAGAACTGTCCCTGTCTATTCCATTCCCAAGCTAGCTGGGAACATAAGAAAGAAGCACTGTAAGTAGCATCCTTTTGGACAAGTTCTTCTGATCTCTCCATTTCTGCTCACTTGTCTTCTTATACCCCTTCTTTTCACTGTAAGGTTCATTTTGCCTGAATTTAGCTGTCAAAAAGGTGGAGGGATCCATGCTGTGTTGTTCAGTATGGCCCTCCAGGGACACCAACTTCATCCTACCTTCCCTGCAATGCCTCTCTTACACTGGGTGTAAGACAGTCTGGAGATATCTCCTTTTCTCTACTGGCTGTACAGAAAGCCCATGTAATTGCTTACACTACAGGCCCAACTTACAATCACAGAATAGCTGCTTGGATCCCACTGTTCAGGTTTTTGACTCTTTTTTGATCAACTCTTCTCTCTGTTCCTCTCTTTTTTTTCATCCATGATTTCTCTCCCTTTGAAAATGCAAGCTTTCCATGGATTTCCCTGTCACTTCACATTTCCACTTCTGTTATATTTCCCCTTCTTGGACTTTTTTTATGGCCCTGTCCCTTTCCAACCCCTAACCATTTGTTCCACACTTTGTTTACCTCTTATTCACAAAGCTCTAGCCATTTCACATCTCCTATGTTTAACCCTCTCTATTGTGCAGAAAAACTGCTGGACTTGAAAGAGCAGGAGGTCACCTAACTATCATCACCAGTACAGATGAGAATGAATTCCTTCATAAAATCGCTCTGGGGCAGAAGAAAACCCAGTTCTGGATGTGGGGGGAACTTACCAAAAGGTAAGTCATGACCAGAAATGAAAAAACAAACATCAGCTTAAAGAACTTTATGTCTCAATTGATAAAAAAATTCTACTATAGAAAACACTTTTGCTTTCATAGAATCATAGAATCATAGAATTTTCTAGGTTGGAAGGGACCTTTAAGATCATCTAGTCCAACCATCAACCTAACTCTGATAAAAAAACATCACTAGACCATGTCACTAAGCACTACGTCTACCCGTCTTTTAAATAACCCCAGGGATGGTGCCTCAACCACTTCCCTGGGCAGCCCCTTCCAATGCTTAATAACCCTTTCCATGTAAAAATTTTTCCTAATATTGTAGCCATGGAAATTCTTTTCAGTCTCAGTAAAACTAAGGAGTTATCAAAAGCTCAAGTGTTTTTATCTTTCAGTGGTTTTGTAGGGTGGGAATTGGGGAAGGTGGAGTTTTAGGGAAAAAAAGTTGAAGTGACAAACTCTGATCAACATCACATTCCATTTATATCATCTAAAGAAGGAAAGTTGAGGTATAAATTTCAAAGGAGAAGCTGGACAGTGGATAATAAGTTCTCTATTTAGTCTCTGTTTGGTGGAGTGTCAGGTCACTAGACTAGACTTGGTGTTATAAAAAGCTTGCATGAATATTTTCTTTCGGATTCTTTTAATGGATTCATTCGGCACGTCTTCTTACTTCCAAGTATTCCAGCCAATGAATCTACTGGAGTTATTGATGATACGGTGAATTTAGAATTAACGTTGTAGAATAGTAAAAGCAAGTGAATTTCAGATTTGTAAATCCATGTTTGAAGTAGAAACTTGATTCTGTAAGTTTTACCTATGTAACAGGGCACAAAACTGACCTGTGTGTCCATCCCAAACATCTCAAATTCTGAATGTCACCTACCTGCAATGAATTACTCATGAGTGCTATAGTCTATTCTGAATAACAAATATATTCAAGAAAATTACAATTTATTTGAGGACAATTCATGAAGAGAGGATGAGGTGAAATTAATCTAATATGGAATTAAAAATGAATTATTCATGCAGCTCTACAGGACAATGATATCCCCACAAGCAATAACTGTATCGACATCCATGTGGAAGAGGGGCCCCATTCAGTCCTTCTTCCATCCTAGCAAATATAAGCGTATCAAGCTGCTTTCAGAATTTAATAGCAACCTGCAGTTTCTGTTAAGCTTCTGGAGTTATATTTTTGCCTGCAGGGGTCATTTCTGAAATGGAGTGATGGACCTCTGACAACCTTCATGCAGAGGCCTCTGTTATCCCTTTTCAGAGCTGGTGGAGGACTAGTTAACAGCCTGTTTAACATAAAAATTTGCCTGACTTTTGGAGTTAAGAAAAACCTGGGGTGACTTATGATTCACATAGTTTACCTTGCTCTTGAACCTCTGCTATTCCTCTGGGATGAGTATTTCCAGGATTAACTAGAGAAAACATCATCTTATTTAAATGTTGCCCAAAGCTGCAATGTACATACTATGGAAACACAAATTAAAAGAAAATTGGATTTCCAGAGATTGAGCTGAGATTGAATGATTTCATGTCAGGAATGAAGCAGTTCCCTTTTCACATCTACTTGTTTTCCCTTGTGGTTTCTCTTTGTCTTTGTTTCCAGGCGAGGGTGAATGGGACCAATCTCCCTGCCCCAAAAGGCTACCATTCATCTGCGTTTACGAACCAAGTCTGATGCCCCCTTAACCTGTCACTGAACCGCTGATGAAACCTGACTGGCTGCTGTGGGACTTGAAACAGAGTTCAGCTGCAATCCATTAGTGTAGAAAAACCTTTTGCGTGGAAAAATCAAGATCTTATACTAAAAAAGCAGAGCTGTTATAGCATCACACTTTTCTGTTCCGTTTGCATTATTGTGGCAGTGTTCTTGTAGACTATGTTTAAAATGATGCTATAAAAATAAATTCTGATTAGATTTGAATGCTTGATGAAATCAGCATACCATTTAGATTTTCCACAGGGTGTTCAAGAATATTCATAAGAGCTCTTTAATTATTAAATAATTACAAATCACTCATTAAAACATTATTCATTTCACCATTTAACCATGCCAAGTCATACATTTTAAACCCTAGAATTTTTCCTTTCTTAATGCCAGATAGACTCAAGGAAAGTTAATTGAATGTTTTTAATATTTAAGTAGTTAAATGGTTAGTTCAATAAAATGCAATAGAGCTATAAGATGAGGCCCAAATCATAGGGAGAACTCATGCGTGTATCATTGAGCCCAGGAGGTGGTGCACCACTTTGTGAACCACATAGGATGACACTTCGTTAAATTTAAAAAGAACCACCTTGCTATTATGGTTAGGTTTGTCTAAGTTCTCAGTATGATACATGACTGTGTTCCCCAAAGGCAAACTTTTTCACTTTGTTTTCCTTAGTTGTAAGGGCTCCTATTGCTTTTTACTCTACCAGTTACTTACAAGCTCCTATTCCAAGGTACTTTCCCTTTCTATCCAAGAAGGTAAATGGAAAAGCTTAGGCCAGGAATGCTTGCTTGACTCATTCAGGTGATGACAAAAGACCTCATTAGTTAGGAAGAATGAGGACACTAGCAAAAATTTAGTTAGCATTTCAGCCGCTCCATTATCCAGCACAACCTCAGAGAATGATATATATATATATATCATGGAAACAGCAGCTGCCTTATTTACCTAAGAGTTTTCTATAAAGCAAGTGTCATATTTCCTCCTTCATGAGTAAACTGAGGGTATGAACAAACTAAGAGTAAGAGTGAATCAAGGGCTTCCTGGGGATTAGACTCACCTGCTGTTAGAACAAACATCTAGCACATACTTTTTCACCTAGGCCACCTGAGGTGTCATCCTGCCCAGGAGGGCTGCCAAGGAGCACAGGGCACCAGACACAAGGCCACTCCAGAGACTCATCTTCCTCAGCATTGGGATAGCCGTGTTCTCTCAGAATCAATGACTTTCCCTGTAATTATCTCAAGGAACACCAACCATACCAAGAAAAAAAAATATATTTTATACAAACATGTTTTTTTTCCTGGCTGTTATTCCAGTATTTTAATAACATCCACAGTGGTTTGCTCAGGGTCACAAGGGAAGATGGTATCAGAGCTGGGAACAAAGTCAAGAAGGATCTCATTCTCATTCTTCAAACCTTCTGTCCACCAAGAAATGCAGCTTCCCAAATCAAAGTGACAGGAGGAGTTCAAAGGGGAAGCAACAAACTGACCAGTTAATTCAAGTATCGTTCCTACAAATGATACTACATCATATTGCCAGAGATGTGGCCCACTCCTTGACCTTATTTTTTGGTAGAATTGCTTTCCCTAGAGACCACAAAGGATTCTGTGTCCTTGAGGCAGAGTTATGAAGAACCTTATTAGTCATTGAATACAGTTCTTTTTCTTCCCCAGCAGGCTATTGCAGATTCAATGACTGCAGAAATAGCCATGGAAAGGCTGACAAAATATCCATCTGCTTTACAAGGTCACCACACAGTGTGGCCACCAGTGTTCAGACAGTAAGAGAGTAAAAGCTACAAGCCTGCTGTGCCACAGAAAGTCAGGTCAGAAAGGTGGACAACATTGCAAATATGCAGGTGTAGCAAAACAGAGGTCTGTGACACCTAGAAATTATAAATGTATTAGTCAGAATATAATTAAGCCACTTTCCATTATATTTGAAAAGTTGTGGCAGTCCAGTGAAGTTCCTGCTGACTGGAAAGGGGAAACATAACTCCCATTTCAAAAAGGGAAAAAAGAAAGACCCAGGAAACTACAGGCCAGTCAGTCTCACCTCCGTGCCCGGCAAGATCATGGAGCAGGTCCTCCTAGAATCTCTGCTAAGGCACATGGAGAATAAGGGGGTGATTGGTGACAGCCTACATGGCTTCACCAAGGGCATGTCATGCCTGACAAATTTGATGGCCTTCTATAATATTGTCACAGCACTGGTAGATAAGAGGAGAGAGCAACAGATGTCATCTACCTGGACTTATGCAAAGCATTTGACACGGTCCCACATAACATTCTGGTCTTAAAACTGGAAAGTCATAGATTCGATGGATGGACCACTCAGTGGATAAGGAACTGGCTGGATGGCTGCACTCAAAGGGCTGTGGTCAATGGCTCAATGTCCAACTGGAAGCCAGTGACGAGTGGTATTCCTCAGGGGTCAGTACTGGGACCAGTGCTGTTCAACATCTTTGTTGGAGACATGGACAGTGGGATAGAGTGCACCCTCAGCAAGTTCTGCTGACGACCCCAAGCTGTGTGGCATGGTTAACATGCTGGAGGGAAGGGATGCCATCCAGAGGGACCTGGACAGGTTTGAGAGGTGGGCCTGTGCAAACCTCTTGAAGTTCAAGATTCTATCCCTCTATTCCACTCTCGTGAGACCCCACCTGGAGTACTGGGTCCAGCTTTGGAGTCCTCAACAGAAGAATGACATGGACCTGTTGGAACGGGCCCAGTGGAGGGCCATGAAGATAATCAGAGGGCTGGAGCACCTCTCCTGTGAAGACAGGCTGAGAGAGTTGGGATTATTCAGCCTGGAGAAGAGAAGGCTCTGGGGAGGCCTTATAACAGCCTTCCAGTACCTAAAGGGGGCCTACAGGAGAGATTGGGAGGGACTCTTTATCAGGGAGTGTAGTGATAGGATGAGGGGTAATGGTTTTAAACTGAAAGAGAGGAGATTTAGCTTACATACTAGGGAGAAATTCTTTATTGTGAGGGTGGTGAGACACTGGAACAGGTTGCCCAGAGAAGCTGTGGATGCCCCATCCCTGGAAGTGTTCAAGACCAGGCTGGATGGGGCTTTGAGCAACCTGGTCTAGTGGGAGGTGTCGCTGCCCATGTCACGGGGGTTGGAACTCGATGATCTTTAAGGTCCCTTCCAATTCTAACCATTCTATGATTCTATGATTCTACTATTAACTTGCCTTCAACTCAAATATGTACAAAGGTGGTGCAACTAACAACAGAATCTAAGTATTTTGTAACACTCGAGGCACAGGAAGATGCAATGTAGAAGTATTTTGCATAAGTGCGTGAGCAACATGACTACCAAAGATGGGTGTAGTTGCAGGTAGCTGGCATCCAAGTAACAGAAGTTGCCAGACAGAGGATAAGTGCAAGGGACTGCAAACAGTCAGGACATTCTGCCAAATACACAAGAAGGATGAATGGCAAAGCCAAAAACTAGGTAAGTTATTCCAGGAGCAGATGAGTTCTTTCTTTTTGAGAGCAGGAAATAGCACAAAACCATCAGGCATAAGCAAGAAAAAAATCAGAAAGAAAAAGAAGACAAGCCCACTTCAGTTCTGGCTTCTCTCATCAATGAGCTCTCAAACCTGATTACCCAACCTCGACAACTAGGCACCACCAAAGACCACAGCCATCAGTGCCAACTGAGAGGCATCATCTCTGCAGTGTTGTGTGCTCACAGCTGACCTACGGTGTGGCTGTTAAAGACCAACAGTTCTGTACTAACAGTGATGATGTTGAACAATGTGTGGGACTCAGCCACAAGCACAAAGGGTGTTCTTAATGAATGGACTTAGTTAAAAGTTTAAAGCTTCCCTGATCTGTCACTCCCATGATGGCAATCCCTACTTCCCTAACTATATGCACACATTCAGTTTGCGTACCTGCAACACAAGTTTTCTGCAATAGTAAGAATTCATTTGCAAGAAGTCCTAGCTGATCCTGTGGAGTGCACACATGATAATAAAACTGAGGTGCTATAACCAATATTTTTCAAGATGAAAAGACTGCACAGAAAGGGGAGAAGAATGAATGGATTAGGGATTTCATAATGTAAACTCTGTATCTTCAGCATCTATACAAACCATACTACAGGATCTGTAGCATAATCTGCATTCCGTAGCTCACTGTTAAGCCATTTAAACTGAAGCAATTGCTTCAGTTAAGTTCCTAATGAATATTTGTTCCCACCAGAGAAGCCTTATCACAGTTAGCAGTAACTCACAATTTTGCATGTCTGCAGGCAAGGTCAGCAGAAACAGCAAGACCTTGGACAATGAACTTGATTCTTGCCCCAGAATGAGCATAGTCAGTTTTTATCATTCACTGATCCTGAAGCACTTTCTGAAAGTGAGCAAAACCGTATCTTGTTTACAAATGGGAAGAAATGAGGTGCTGGAGGGGGTGTGATAAGTTTATGGCCTATTTTAACACTGCAGGACAGAGTCAGTGACTGGAGAGAGAAACCTCAACTCAGCTTCCAGCCCTGCAGCCTGGCCTTCCAGCCAGCCTGCCTCCTTCCAGAGCATGATAGCACCATGTCCAGTACTTCTGCCTGACAAAAGATGGAGAAAAACTCTTGGGGTGGAAATTTTCATGCCAGCGCCTCTAGGCATCCAAATGCTTTTGGAAATGCGACCCACAGGCACCCAAGCAGACTAGCTTTGAAAACTTTCCCACATCCTATTTATGAGCAAAGGCCTTCCATTTTCAAACAAGAAATCAAGCATACTCCCTGAGCTTTACATGTTTGGGAATAATTATTATTAATTCCTTTTCAAAAAGTAATTAATTATTATGTTCCAAATTTACATGAATCAATCTGTCTATATGCTGTGACTATGAACCAGAATAATTTTATTCATAATTTATATTATGGTAAGGCCTAGAGGCCATAAGAAGGAAGGAGGCTTCATTATCGTAGGTGCTATCCATGCTGCCAGTAAGACATGCTCTCTTGCCCTGAGAGTTTATAGCTTAATTTATGAAAAAGAGCATCAGGGCTGATGAAGGAGAAAGGTTGTTAAAAAGCTGTGACCTAATTTGCCGTTCTGGTTTCCCATGCTCTCTTGCAATGATGATGACCCTGTTTTGAAATGTTTGGGCTGTTTGTTCTTGTGTGGCAAAACACAACGTGGAGGCATGGAGAGCGGAGCACCACTCTCCACAGAAAACACATTTGACCGGGTGTTCATTAAGTTGTCTACTCGCAGACAATTGGAGACAAATGTGAGACAATACAGCTGAGGGGGTCTCGCCAAACCATCTGAACTTTGTGGTCGCCCCATGCAATGGTTTTATTGCCATCAGTCAATCAACCAACATGTTTGGCCTGACTTGTGGGTTCTTTCCCTCAGGCAGTTGATGACATTAGAATGGTGTCATGTTAACACACTTCTCTGAGCTTATGCAAACAAAAATTTAGTCCTGATTTGTGTAAGCAGCTACCACAGCATGCAAGCAAAAGGGGTAAATACAAGTAAGCAGGCATAGAGTTTGTTTTGTGATGGCATGGTCCAGAATGACACACCAAAACATATTCTGGAAAGAAAATTGCAAATAATCTTAGTATTCAATTGGTAAAAATGCCCCTCAATTTGCATTCTGAAACATCCTTCCATGCAAAACTAACCTGTAACTTCACACTTATGCCAAGATGTAATAGTAGGATTGGGGGACAACAAATAACAGTAATAGGAAGCAAATTCAAAATAAACGAGAGAAAAAGGTTCTTCACAGACAGAATTCCTTGACAAAGGAATTGTAGATCCACAAAGTATATATAGGTTCCAAGGAAGACTGAAAAGATTGCAGAAGCCCACTGAAGGTCAACAAACCCTGGTCAGGCTCAGAAAATTTCTAACTTAAATGAGAGTGAAGGCTGAGAAAGTATTAGGAGGAAATGCTACAACTGGTTGCCCTCTCTTACACTCTTCCCTAAGCCTCCAGTTCTCATCACCATTGGAATTAGTACACAGAACCAGAAGAACATTTAATTTGACCTGCCACTTTTGTATTAGATTTCTTTGGGTTTTTTTTGCTTTTGATGGGATTTTTTTGTCCTCTCCCTCCCACTAACCAGGAGGAAACAGCATAGCTCTTAATGCGAATACGTAGGTGTCAGATTTTGCTCACTATCTTGTATGCAGGCTACATGTCGACTTGCAGGTACATGGATGAGATTAAAGATCATCCTTGGATCACAGCAAAAAAAAAAATTAGTTTTTTTCTGCCAAGTCAGAAATCTGCCTTCCACTATTAAATGTGTATATCAGTGCTAAGGTAAATGACATAGAATTTTAATAAAAGGCCCACCAGAGTCCAGAAATGACATAGATCAAATGCACCTAATCCTGTATCACCATGCCAAAAGGATGAAAAATTACAGCTCTCTTCACTTTGAGCTGGTAGGAAATACATAAACCCCTGCTTTTCTCTTTCTACAGTAAGAAATCTATTTCTGTAGCCACGGTTGGTTGTGCTAAAGGGAAAAAAAAAAAGCAGGTTAATTCAGCTTCAAAGCCACTACAATATACCACAAAGCCCTCCACTGCTTTACACACAGCCTTCACCTCAAGAGACTGTAACAATTTTCTTCTTGCTTCTAGGTGATGATAAATACACAGGCTCCAAATACACAAAGGGGTAATAAAACACCCTATGCCATGCACACATGTTGGATTGAATTCATCATTCCTTGAAGGTGTTGGAGGTGCTGCCAGCAGCCTTTCCTGGGAAATGGCACTTCTCCTCCTGAAATGTTATGTTCTACTTATGAAGAGGATACCTTATTAAAGGAGGAAAAAAACCCCCACCCAACCAACCGAAAAACAGCATCAGAAGGAAATACCATTGGACAATTTCATTGTGTGTTTAGTAGCCCAGAAATAAAATACTTGGTCAAAGAAGTGCTAAGTCTCACTGGGCAGGACCTGTGTTAACCACAGAGAAATGCCTCTTCAAAGTTGGCCCAGTGGAAAAGCAGACAGTAAAAAGAGAAATAAGGAGACTACTGCTCAAAACTTCACAGAAAAGAGACTTGACCCCATTCATCTGGGAACTGAACCAGCGGGACCTCACATCGCTTCTATTTTATTGTAAGGAGGCAGATGAACTGCACTAGTGTACAAGGGTGAGAAGATGAGTAGGTGTCTTCTGAGGCACCTCTCCAGGCCGTTGTTACACTAAGTTATCACAGAAGTGTTTTCCACTCTTGCTAAACCTTCTCTGATTTACTAAGTGGTCACTGGGCTGGGAACCTGAGTGGCCAGAGATCAAGCCCATCTTCACCTACTAGTGAAGAACCATCTATGACTACAGGCAATTAGTGCCGGTCCATGCAGATCACTGACAGCATTAAGCATAAGCGATTGATCTCCTCACCACCTCACTAGCTGAGCCAGCTTTAACAGTATCCCCAATGTTGGCAAGACAGAGAATTATTTTTTTTAGAAGTGAGTGATTGATCATGCGGGCAAAAGCATATCTCACAAATTGAGATTTGTAGAAGAGCTCCTTTTCCCTGTGTCTGCGTCTCCCAGCATCATTATCGGAGTTGATGAGCTACAGGATGATAGTGCCTTGGGAGCCCAAGCTGACAAATCACAGATCTGCTGTGCCAGATTCTGTGCAGAAAAAAGGAAAGCCTGAGTGGGTTTCACTTACTTAACCCTCAACATCTGCCTATCTTTTCATCTAGAGAGAGTCGACCCACTCTCACTCCCTAGGCTCTGAGAAACAACTGGTGTGCTTAGGGAGCAATTCCTCTAACCACAGACAGCCACCTACGGTACGGTGAAGTGAATCACACCTAAAGCCCCCATTTCTCTGCAAAGGCTATGAACAGAGTGGAGGGCAGACAACTCAGATGTTGATAGATGTCTGCATGCAGGCAAATAACACCATCATGTTGGTTCTTAAGGGTTTTTGTCCACAAAGGAAACAATTTACTGGCACAAATACTACCAATGATTCCAAGGATTCCTCTTTGAAGTGCTTCTGTGTTCAATCAAACAATATCAAGTAATCTTACTGGGCTGAGGCTACAGAGCAAGGCAAAGAAAAAAAGCCAGACACTTCAAGGAAAAAGACAGCCTCCTTCACCCCCTTAGGTTCTTGGATAATATGAAAATTTACTGCTTAGATCAGCAGGAAGACAGCCGTGGAGGTTAATCAGTCACCCTGCTCTAGCCAAGACAACAGCTGGGCAAAGTGGACTCCAGCTCTGTGAATGGATTGTGAAGAGGCCACGAGCCCTGAGCACCACCAGCAAGGCAGAAGTCTGACATGAGGCAGGAGACAATGTACCCTTACAAATCAGTGCCTTGGAAGAGACCAAGCCAACACCTTTCATAAAACCAAAAGGCCCCTCCTGGTGAATAAAGGTGGCTTTCTGGTCTCTCCTGAGCAGCTTTATGAATTTGAGATGTCTGAGAGAAAAAATGTTTTCTGTTTTTCTTTCAGCTATTGCAGAGAGCAGCTGCCATCCAACACCCCTGTCTCAGCCTGAATCACAACCTGTGTTTTTCCTTCGGTACCTATTTTCCTCTAGGATCATCATTTGCGTGTTTAGCTAATAATGCAAATCACCTTAAGGACACCGTTTTGCTTCCCCCTGTGTAAAGTGTCCACATACTGGACAAAAAATACGGTTCATCTATTGAGCAAGGGAAGGTGATCAGCAGGATCAGCCTTTGAGTGAAAAGAAGATGCTTTCATTATTTCAGACCTATGTTCCTGTAATCAGCAGCTCACACTTCAGCTCAGGGAAGGCAGCACCAAGACTGCTAGCAGAAACACTCAGGTTCAGACTGTGTGCTAATAGATTCAGGCAAAATATGCTTGTTAGTGTCTAATTAGTCAGCTCTGTATGCACACCGATGGCAGCTGAAAAGATGTGTTGTACTTTGAGTTTCAGGAGCCTTCACCACAGGAAACAATATTTTATTATAATGTAGATTTTTGCAACAGCTCTTAATGTAGGACAGATCTTTTCATCACTCACTACCGTATCTAAGAAAAAGAGAGGGTAGAAAGAATTTTGAGAATAAATATTTTAATAGATGAACCAAGGAATTATTAATTCTCTGCTTCTCGTGCAGAATATAAAGTGTATATAATTTCCGGGGGGGGTGTGATTGATGGTGCAGCTCAGTGAGAAACTTTCTTCACTAGATTGAAGCAGACACACAAAGCACATGAGACCACAATGGGCCACTCAGGCAGGGCAATGCATTGGGCTCTCCAGAAAAATTATGGGAAGAGAAGGGATGAGGGAAGGCTCAGGTAATATTTTCCTTCACTAGTGAATTTCAGGCCAGAGAGTTTTGAGCAAGCGGAGGGCTCAACATGCAGGCTTATTCCCTTATTCTGTCTGGAGCAAGCTGTATAAGGTCTTCCCCTGTCAAGGGCTATTTTTTCCCTTTCTTCACATGGGAAAACATTTCTGGAGCCTACCACTACTCAGCAAGTCTTTCTCTGTTCCACTTATTGGATTCAATGGTTTTTAGTGTGTCTACAAAAAAGGGAAGCTAGTGATTAAGAATTATAGTCTGAGACGTGGGAAAGGCATAGTTTTTTCTGTGTTTAGTTATCTAGAAGGCAGCTGGTCCCATTACCAAGAGCCATCATGCAGGGGGATGCCTGTTTGTTCCGGTTCATTTTTGGTTTTATTGAGAGAAGAGCTTTGTGTTTGTTTGTTTGCTTGCTTGCTTGTTTGCTTTTCCTCTTTTGTTTGGTTTGGGCTGAGTTTGTTGGTTTTTTGACACTTTACTTTGTAGTGGATTTTCAGGGCTGAAAATATACCATGTAAGATAGGTTCCAAGACTCAAAGTTAAACTAATACAAAGTGACAATCAAGAAAGCCTCTTTTCAAGTCTTCTGAATTAGAATGGGATACTCTCAACATAACACGAAATGGGGAGATCTTATTTCAGTGCAGCTTTCTGCAGATTCTTTGCATCTGAAAGCATAAGTCAGATATAGACTTGACATGAATTAATACATCCCAAAATACATAACAAAAACAAACCGTTGGGATTCTGCAGACTCATGCAAAGGAAATTGTTTGCCGTTTATAAAAGTCCTCTCACTGACATAAATAGGGCTGTTTGTACAAAAGTTGGGGCTTGCTAGGTGAACCCCCAACTGTTTTAGGACAAGGAGTGGGAACGAGATGTATACCCTAAAATCGTACTTGCAGATGAGGCGAGGCAGTAATGTGAGTGGCAGCAAGAGGAAAAGCCTACTGCAGGCACGCACTGTATCAGCTCATCACGATCTGTGCTTCGAGCTTTGGAGAAAGATTAAAAAGTGAAACCACAAATGGAAAAATATATCCCTGGAGTTTTTCTAAAAGGCTGTGTTAGGGCTTTCACTGTGTACTTTTGTTTTATGTTACAGACAAAACAGTGAGTCATCTTTAAAAGCTGCTAATTGATTGGGTTGGGATCATGTGACCCATCAGCATCGTGTCTCCTTTTAATGTATTTTATAGCGAGTAAACAAACAGAGAAAAGATATATTCGCAATAGAGGTAACAGGGCAGTCCTGTTTATTTATTTAAAGAAGAAAGAGACACCGTATTTAAGCAGTCAGCCTAAAATGCCCTCTTCTTTAATGTTTCATTTTTGTACTACGCATTCAGAAAAGCTTGGTATTACTTTAAAGAGAGTTATTCAGTACAGAAGAGGAGGCTAGTCTAGACAGATAAATTGAATGAAAGCAACACAAGCACAGAGTAGATAGAGTAGAGTTCAGCCTAACCTGCCACAGGATTTAGTTGCCCTTTGCAATTTTTTTTTTCATTTAGACTGAAATTTCCCTTTCTGTGGGCCTGCTTCAGGTTGGTTTTTATACATACGTACACAATTTCATTGAAAAAATATCACCTGTTTCTGTGAATGGAGCAAGGTAAAACAGGCTGATTTCTCTTCATGGTTCCCCAAGAAGCCTTTTGTGCCACTATGCTATAGATGTTCAGATTTGACAGCAAGGCTTCTTGTTGCTCAAGGACTTCCCCAGTGCTGTTAAGAAAACAAAAACTTACGCCTACACGGAGCTAGGTTATGAAGGTTTGATAAACTACCATGTGTGCAGGCTTAATAGAGGCTCGGTAGTGCTTTACCTGCCCCGGCTGTGCCCCAGCCCAGGGCTCAGAAAGACTTTTCCTGCCATTTCAGCCATAGACAGAAGCTGAACTGAAATTAGGGAGAGGTTTTCTCCTGTGTCTTTTCTACTTGTAGGATGCCCAGGTACAGCAGGGGAGACAGCCAGCAGGAATCTGGGCCCAGCCTGGAGGGAGAGAGTCTGAAAAGTAACCTGGGAAGACAAAAACTTGGGGAAGAGGACAGAGTTACATCAATTCAACTAAAAGTAGGTCACAAAATGGAAGGGGATAGTGAATACAAATAAAAAAATGCTTCTGGCAAGTAAAGACAATAAAATTTTAACAAGCCCGTTCCCTTTTTTTCCCCAAAACATCCTCCTTATTTTTTGAGATACAGATAAGACTGGAAATTAATGTGTCCCTTTTTTGCCAAATCACAAATTCTCGTAGAATAGGACATATAGTTTTCACTGTGCTCTAGTCAGCTCTTTGTGCGATATTTAGTGGTCCCCCAGCTCCACTGCTGTTCCCGAGTCCTTCACAACGCCCAACACACAACAGAAGATGAGGAAATGGTGCTCCCTCTCTATTAAAGACCAAGAAATGGGGTAGAGAGAGGGCTAAGTAAGAAAAAATATCCATTAATCTGGGGATTTCTCATTCGTAACGCCCCGTGATCTGGCACTTTCTACCTTCAAAGTGCAGCTGTTGGTGTTTGCTTGCAGCTGTGAATGATCAGCTCTTCTGCAAATGGGATCCGAGGCTCAAGACAGGCTCTCAGAAAATAAGAAATACACAACAAAGCAGCACTTCAGTGGCCTGCCTCCATCAGCTAAGAAGCTGCAGCCCTGCATCCTCCTCTGCACAGAGGGCTCGAGATAGACATTCTGGTTTGGGTGGTGTCACCCTCATGACTGGTTGAAGACACAGTATTTATGGTCTCACAAGGGGTCCTTGTTATGGTATTTCATGGTTGGTTGGCAATAAACACGGTTGGCCCTGTGATTAATTTCTCCGGCGCGCTTCTGTGACAGCTGGGTTGGGAGCTGGCTTCTTGCTCCCTGTTTATGTGCCCGGTGCTAAAGTAGTTTGAATGCACCGTGACCTAGAGGTGCTTCCAGAGTCAAGGCTGATCTACTAATATATAAAGATAGATCTCTGAGATTCTGGGTGACACCTTCCAGGCAGATAAATTCATTAAATTACACTGCCTTGCAAAACCACCTCATCCACTAAGCCAAAGAACAAATTCTAAATTATCAAATGAAGTGTGACAGCTCTGCTAACACAAGAATACATTGTTATCTCAGGTGAATAAACTGAAAATCTAATGTACCAGCTGGGAAAAGAAGACCTTGGAAAGGCCTCCTGTCTCATTATATAATCCAACAGAAATCCTAATCTACCCTAGCTGCAAAATTTGGAGGAGCAAAAGACAGAAACAGGATGCAATGAGACACTTTACTCTCTACAGATGGAATAATTTAAATATACAAAGTTAATTTCGTTGCTGAGTTAATAAGCATTTTATTTCCTGTAAGGGAAAGGTGTTGATCCAAACAGTTTGGATCAACTCTCTTTTTTGAAACACATTAGAAGCTTAGTGCCATGTCTTAGGCTAAGAGGTACAGAGTTGGGCCTTGAGTATTTACTTTTGTTTTGGCCTTTAGTGTAACTTTAAACAGAAGGGAAGAGCAGGTTTCCCTTCAGTAGCCCTGGTATCTCACTGAGATTATTGGGTTAGGTCCTAAGAAAATTGGGATTTGAAAAAATCATATTATGCTCAGAGTAGAAGTGTGCAAACACAATTTCACCTTTTGATTTCAAAGCATCTTGGAAAAATAAAGAAAGAATTAGAAACTCTTCACCAAACAGCCAGAGAATTAGAGATGCTGAGAAGCACGACTGACCAAGTTAAGACTCCCTACCAAACCTGAAAGAGGGCCAGGAGGTACCTAGAAACAAGCTTGAGAGCGTTTGACAGCAAATACAGCTGTATGAAACTTCTGCAATGAAACCCCAAAGCAAGCAGGTAACTCAGCAGAATTTTGATTTTTCTTATAGCCACCATCCTTGGTCAACACACTCTAAAACTTCCACTCGGGTTCAGAGACTGTCTCACAACTTTGGGTTGTGGCTTGAGTAAACCAGGGCTGAGTTTCAGTTGAACAGTCCTATTTATAGTTTCCGGCAGACACCAGGCCAAACTCAGTGGTTTTGCATGGTTTCCATCTGAAAGCCGGCAAAAATTGGCCATTTCAGCTGATTTTTTGCTTTGGGTTTTTGGAGCGGAGGAGAGGAAAGAGGGAAGGTTCATTCAAAAATTGAAGAGATGAGCAAAAATAAGAGTCTACGAACCTCACCAGCCAAAACTACAAAAGGTTGACATAAAGCCCTGGGAACAGAAACCACGGCGATTTTCCTGTCTCCCATGGTAAGCAGAGACTATGTGGTGAGCGATAGTGCTGTAGGAAAATGTCTGAGAGGAGCTCCACAAACAGGAGGTGGATTGAATGGACAAGAAGCCAACTGATTGCTGCTGGCTGGATCCTCTCCTCCTACATTAAGAACTTCTGCTGTAAAAGCACCAGCTCACGCATCAGCAGCAAAAGCCTTTACAGCCTGCACCTCTCAGCTGTGAAACCTCAAAGCACGCCAAGAGGAAGCCATGTGGTCTTCTCAGTGGCTGGAATAAAAATATGGGAAGCCTGGAGGTACTGAGCCACTGACTCAGAGTGTGACTGTAAGGAAGCCACTCCACCTTCTTGTGCTTCAGTCATACTAGTCCAAATTAGCGTAAAAAGTAGGAATCACTAAAAATAGTACCCACTCTGACTAACCTATTTGTTGAGTCACCATGCATGTGATGTCTCTGGAAGTTTCTTGGCATATAAAGCACCTTCTGAAAAAGATAATCGCCCTAGATAGCTCAGGTTCACAATACTGAAAAGGGAGCTCCTTTTAAAAGAAACTAGAAAATGCCAACAGAAACTATCTGTGAAGGCAAAACTGACCTACAAGTCCAGCTGCCATTTTCCAAAGGAACATCTGGAGTCACTGCTATTTTACTGTTGCTTATTTTCACTGGATTATTTATTTCCATCATCCATATATTTCCATCATCATTTTCAAAGAGATGGAACAAAACAGACCAGAATGAGAAATTACTGAAATGTACTTGCTAAAATGTAAGAAGACCTCAAGATATACCTTTTTTCCTTTCCTGCAACTGGATGGAAAGTCAGTGAAGCTGAATTATATTATCATGCATTTATCTTACATTTCTGTACTGAAAGGTACACAGCAATTTGGCAAGCATTAAAAAGACTTCAGTACAACTTAAGTGAAAAAAATTAACTAAAATGGTGTTATTCACAAAGTAATGGCATGAACAGAAAATACATTAAAAGTGTCAAGCCCGTTCTCCTCCTCTGATCCCAGCAGTACTCTCCCAAAGCCTTGACTCTATCTCCAAGGTAATGCACAAAGAAATGGGGGCAAACACAAAAACTATATCCATAACAGAAAATGAAATGCAGGCTGACAGCTGGATTAAGAATCCCGAGCATCACGACCTTTTGTGCTGCCTTTAGCTTAAGGGGAGCTCTGACGCAAAACACACCTCTAGTGAGCTAAGGAGCAGCCAAGCTATGGATATTTGCTGCAGCATCCCCTTTCTGATCCATTCAGGTATAACAAACAAAAGCATTTGGCTACACCAAGGTGCCAAACCTGGCCAGTATTAGACTTGCCAAAGAGTGTGAACACATGCAGAAATGT
>KZ506205.1:128492-160436 GCA_002844005.1 Limosa lapponica baueri
TCTATATCTAAAGGATTATAAAATGAAAGGAAGTTTTATAATTCAGTACAGCAGTATCTCAGCTTTCATGTTCTGTTATTTTTCTTGGAGTTGCCTTTCTAATGGCCAAAGAAGAAATGTACTTACTCACAAAAGATGTTCATTGATTTCAGCATGCTGAGGAGTAAGCCCCCAGTACGGTTATGTGTGTTTTGTGCTTCACATCATTTTGTAGATAGAAAGGCAGTAAAGAACCAAAATGTATTTTGCCTACGGAGGATGAAAAGTGAATGCAACAACCCTGCAATATTTAGTTGTCTGTCCCCAAACGGCAGAGGGGTTTGGGTTCTCCACCCGTGGGTACTTACAATGCATGCAAATGCTTTGTTCACCGATAGCCTGATGCTTCCAAACGTTACTCATTCTGCCTGCCTCGGCTTTGTGCATTACCCTTTTGACTTTCTGAAGAGCATTTGAATAGAATGAAACAACCTTGCTCCCAGCATGATCGCAGTTCTCACGATGAACACACCATTTCATCTGGTGGTAAGCTCCTGGCATCTTTTAAAAGGCACATTAAAAAAACCCAACCCAATAACAAAAAGAGAACAATGGCTTAAAACATGGGAATAGGAAATTTTACTGTTTCCCTCTCTGCCATGATTCAGTGAATGACCTCATAGCTTTTACTCTAACCTCTTCCGTGTCCTAGTCAAAGTTAGAGTACAGAGTGGAATACCACATCCAGTGGTTCATCCAGCATTTGGGTACACCAAAAAAAATATTTATGGAAATAATTCTAAATATTTGCAGTCTGTTTTTCTGTCTGTATCATTGAAAGTATTTTTCAAAAACTGCTTCCTAAAAATACATATTAAACTACAATTTTATTGACTGGGAAGGAGTATGCTTTGTTTTCTGAAAGTTTCTTTTCCAGTTGTTCATAGTTTCTCTATCTTATCTCAGTCACTTCCAGGGATCTGAATCTTCTCCTGAGTAGAATGACAGAAAGAGAAGGAACATAATGAAGTATCCTTGAAATGCCTACAAGCATTGCCCCTGCAAGTGATTTCCCTGGTGACTTCTGTAAATTGTATGTTAAAAAACAATTTCTTTTATTACAGTAACATACAAAGGCACTAAGCAAAGTTGAGAGCCTGATGGTGCAAAATACTGGTAAAAATAACAGAGCAAAATCTTTTTTTGACCCCCCACAGGTCTTGCTGGGAAAGGGAGTGAGCTCTCCAATTCAAGGAAGTAGTTTGCTTTTAACCATTCTGCATAAAAAATGGGTGGGAATTGCTTTCTAGAGAAGAAAAGATTTGGATTATGATCCAAACCCTGAAGTAAGAGAACAGAGCAGCATCTTTAGGAGGAAAGACTTATCCAAATCTTGCTACATCGTTGTAAATTCATTAATGAAAGAAATGCCTCATACTCACTCTTACCAACGCTTGACTTCCTTTTCCTGAGTCTGATAGTCTCCAAGCCACTTCTATTACCTTATCTCAGCTGTCATTATTCAGGACAGCACTCCTTGTATTTCATCTTCTAAATAACAGACTTGTGTTTGATGCTGTTGATTATATTATATTGTAATGCTCTGCTTGGGCCTTTGATTGTAAAATCACATCTGTGCCTTCTTATTCTGTTTAGAATGGAGAAAAACAGTTGAAAAAGTAAGTGCTGGAATAGAATCGTGCAGTTCAATGAACAAACAAATTAATGAAAGCACCTTTACAAGAAAAAAAGAATAACTTTGTTAGTCGCCATAAATAAGTATCAGGCATCATTAGGAACATTAATACAAAAACGTATGCAACATGAAAATATGTGTAATTTTGGGATGGATTAAAACTGTGGAGAACCAGAACATTCTTATCTACTGGGATATAAAGCTCTTCCTCTCCCATTTACTCAATAGTTAAAGAATTCATTTAGTTCAAACTGGGTTTGAATTACTCCTCTGCCCAAAGAGGCCAGAGTCCTTGGATCTTGCCAAGTGAATCCCCGGCTGCCTTGTATTCCAGGTTGAACTATTTCCTACTTTCTCCTGTGAAAGCTGAGTCTTTGCTGAAGTACTTCATTCACCAGGTTGGAGGGGGAAAAAAAAAAAAAAAAAGAAAAACCCACTTTACTTGCACGAATGAACCTATAACCTTCTGCACAAACCACTAAAGGAATAAATAGGATTTCAAGCCCAGTTTCCAAGAAAGTGTTCTTGTTTATGCAAACAGTACCTGCCCCAATGTGTCTTTCATGTAATGTTTAAAGCACTGTTCTTGGAGATGGGCTGCTCAGATTTAAATGTATCAGATAGCAAAAGTATTTGTATTTAGACATCCCACAGCCTGGATGAGTGTCCTTACTATTGATCAAGGTGGGTGGTGATAGCTACCTCTGTGCTGCTTTTGTAGATGAGGCTTTGAATTGTTTTGCCTTTATTAAAAATGAAATTAAACCATTTTGTCTGTACCAAGCAAAGCTTTTATTTTTCCCTGCTTTTATTTTTCTGCATTCTGTTTAACAACAAAAACTGGCTGTTTTCTTTTCAGCATCATCTAAATCAGTTAGCTCTCTTGATTTGGATTCTGAAACAAAACCCAATTATTCACTCAGACTTTATTCACGCTGGATCAAACCTCCAGCCTGTAGCAAAGCCCGTGCACAATGCCAGCCCTGTGGAACAGGGATCTGTTCTGGGAATTCTGGAATAGAGGCAGACTTTCTCCCACCATCCTACCCATCTATTTAGATATTCCCTCATTGTTTGCTATCTATAACTAATCAGCTTTCCATTGCATGATAAAGACCAGAATGAAAAACACTTCACAATGCTGATGGAAAACTATTTGAAGCAGGAGCCACGTGGGCTCTCAACATCAGAACAAAGGAGGATTTGAAGTGTCTGCTAATCCTTGTAGACCTTTTTATAAGGCCAATTTCATTCACTGATCACTGACTAGAACAAAATACAACCGATGAAGACTGTTAATACATGTTAAATTCTCAGACAGCATTCCGCAGTACAGTTTGGTGAAATCTTGCCATTTTGCCCGATAGACATGAAGTTCTTCAAAAACGGGACAGGAAAAGCTGACCTCACTATAGTAAGCAGAATAAACCAGTTATACTTAGTCTCGTTGGTGTTTATAAGAGGTTTTAGCTGGCTTCCTTCCTGACTGGCTATAATTGGCACAAACAATTTCCTTCTTTGAGAGCAGCTGTCACTGGTGTAGTTTCTCTTAGGGCCAGGAATGGAATAAAGCATTTTTCCTCTAGAAACAGCCCTCTTCGTGTGGAGGCCTATAAACAAAGGATAATGATAACCAGACATTCATCAAATTGTGGGAAGGCGATTAGTGGGCTGCCACAAGAATTAGTGTTAAGCCTAAGCATAATTAACATCTTTAGTCTCCTCCACAATCTAATAAAATCTAGCTGCCGGAAAAACTTTTTCAATATTCAAGCAATTTTCTAATTTCCTTACTTAGTAGCATCAAGGTAAAGATTGTTAGACCACCTGTAGCAATTCTTTTTTACTGTGGATTTTTCAATGCTTGAAAATGACTGACTTCATGGACACATCTGTCTATACTAGAAAGCAAACCAAAGTAGTTTAAAAGTAACATGGCAGCGAATTTAGCAAAATTCAAAATCTGTAAGCCCAAAGAGGCCACTCTGTGTGAGCCTGACAAAAGAGATTTTTCTGAATTAGAAACAGAGTACATAGAACGAGGTAAGATATGTTGACCTGATGAGTCCATCTTGGTTTTGTGGACAATTAGACCAAATATCTTCTTTTAAAACTTATCAGGTTCTATTTCTAAGAAAACAACGTCGTGTCTCCTCATTGTTTCTTCTCGAAATCTGTCCCAGGACCGCATAGCTCCATCATTAAGAAAATTTCCAACTCAAATTTATTGGCGTCCAATTTATGACCATATGTTTGGAGACTGACTCTAAGTTTCTGAATTAGGAAAGAGAGCTTATTGTGAGAGCTTCCTTAGAGGTCAGGCTCTACTTGCAGTTCAGACTCTCAAAAGCTTGGGGCCAAGCCACAAAAACTTACATTGCACTTTTCACAGGTCTGATTTCGCTAACTTTGCTATATTCCCATATTCCCATAGCTGAAAGTGGGAAGAAATATCTCCCTTATTAAAGTATTCCAAAATTTTGTATAGGAAACCTTAAAATATGTGTTTGGTCAATGAGAACAACATAGCAGCGGTTTGTGCAATTTCATATAGAACTAAACCTGCAATTAAAATTCAACTTTGGGAGGTAAATGGTTTAGAGCATCTAAATGAAAAAGCGCACAAAAGCAGGGGTACAACTTGTGTTGATGACAAATGAAGATTTCATAGTTTAATTATGTATTAAGTAGTCTATCAGCTTAATGAAATATAAAATCTGGTTAATAATGACAACAATTAAACAAATACATTATATATATACATCTCCATAAACGGAAAGTGATAATTAAATGCATACCATTATAACAAAAACATTCGAAGAACATTTGGGGTTTTGGGAACTGTTACACCCCGTACCAACAATTATTGTTGTTGTTTGAACTAAAAAGCCCTATATGCGTCATTCACGATGTCTTTACCAATGTTTGGCCCAAATACAGGTATTTTTACGTAACCAGCAACTGTCTATTTAGTGGTCTCGCTAAAAACAGAACCTACATAAAATGCGTACAAGTGCAGTGTCACCTCTAATGTATTATGAAGATGTAAACATCTTAAGTCCAACACAGGATTTGCAAGGCTTAACTTGGACCTCAAATTTTTGTATATATGGACATAGTTTACAATTGAGGAACAGTATTTACCAATGGCTAAGAGCAAGGCAACAACCAGAGAAACAAATGGGAAGAATTTTGGTTAATTACCCATGATGAATGAGAAGAACAGCCAAAAAGAACATTCCAGTGCAGAGAAAAACCAACGTAGGAATAACCAGGAAGTTGTGGTTATTAATTGTAAAAAAATATGAAAGTGCCTAGATTGGAAGAACGCTACAGCTACCACATTTTACTTTATTTTTTGTCACAGATGATGGCACTGGTGTTTTTTTTTCATTCATATAAAGGGTTAAAAAAAAACCCACCGAAATACATTAATTCATTGCACTGGCATGAGTTTAGAAGCTGAGGAGGATGTTTGATGGTAAGTTTCTATTAAGATATTTATGAGGTTGGAAATAAAAGCACAAAGTAATTTTTAAGATAGCAGTAAGGTCACTAGCCCCTAACCATGCTGAAAATATGACAATTACATTTGATGGATAGAGGAGGATATCCAAACATATTCTCACATTTATGTAATGAATATGTAATCAATATCAGCTGGGGCATTAAGTGGTGCATCTAAAGACACTTTGGAGCTTTTCTCAGGATGATACCTTAGAGATCTGTTGATTTTCTTGCTTTGCCAGGCCAAGAAAAGTGTGAGTATAAGACTGTTAGCAAATTGCAACCAAGATTTTGTTTTGTAAGGGTGTCCTTTTTATACTAGTGCTAAAGAATTTTAACTCTTAATTTCTGCTTACATAAGCAGAGTTTGTAATGATTTTTCTAAGTCTGGGCAGGGTTGACTCTAGCAAAAATATTGAGTGGTAATTAAGTTTTATCTAATCCCACATGAATCTGATGGTTAAATCATTCTATGTCAGCACTGTTCCCTTTAAGTTCATCATGATTTTACCTTCTGAGGTATTGAGAGAGAGAAACTGTACAGTCTTCATTTTGCTATAATAAACAAGTCAAATTGAGCCTCAATTCCTTATGGACAGTTAAGATTTTTGCAAGATCTCACTGATTGTTTCAGTAGCCCTTATCTCTTCTTCCATTTATCTTGACTATGGTTAACTGCAATTAAAACAGAAATGGCTGCAAGATTTTGTAAAATAACATTATCACTTTACTTCTACAAAGAACATTTTGTGCAACATACTTGAGGGTGCATTTGTCTTTTTCATAGCCATATCATAGTTCTGACTGATAGGATGGGGCTCCAGAACTGGACTTCAAAATTTAGGTGTCTGTATGTGTGTGTCTATATTATAGTCAATAGCACCTGGGCAGCTATTCATCTCATCCTTAAATGAGCCTCTGCAGACTCCATTTTCTGTAACGACTTGATCTTTGTTGACTATATTGGGACCTCAGCAATCCAGCTCACACTGAGCCACATACATTCTAGATGCTTAGATTTATGCGTCTGAATCCACAGCCCCGTTTTACACCAAATAACTGGCTGATACATCAAGATCTTTTCTTTCATAGAATCATAGAATCATACAAATTAGAGAATAATTCAGGCTGGAAGGGACCTTGGGAGATCTTTTGTCCAGCCTTCTGTTCAAAGTATGGTCTATTTTGTACTATTTGAGCTATTAGAGCATTCCAGGCTGTCCAGGGCTTTATCCAGTCAGATTTTCTTCATTTTTAACCCCTGAACTTCATTTTACACCAGAAACTCTTGCTAACAGCACTGAAGCAGGGACTTTAACTTTTATACAGTCAAAACATGTTCAGTGTCTATTTCTCCATTTCTATCTCCTTGTATGCACTCTGGAAGGCAACCCAGTCTTTCCCTCAGCTTCAACTTCTCTTTGAACTTAAATATAATTTTCAAAATAAAAATACTATCTTCACCTCCAAAATAATCCAATGACGAATTCACCACAAGCCTTGGTAAATTGCTTGTTACTTTCTTAAATTTGCTGAGTTTTAACTTCCAACCCTGTATCTACCATTTCTTCAAATGATGGACAGAGGAGCCTTCAAGAAGCAACCTCCAGTTCCCTTTTTGAAAACATACATGAATATAGAATATTATGTTATGTTTTGCAAACAGAAATTCAGTTCACTGTTATATTGCCACTCACTGGGAAGCAACATCATCAGGTAGGAGCGGAGGGCAAGGAACGTCTATTGGGCTATAGCTGAAGAGTGGTAATTCAGCAAGGCATTTCTGGAGCTCTCATTCACACTCAATGAACTTCTCTAGTGAAGAAAAATCCCTGGAACACAGATGTCACCGCTGTGTATATCACTGCCAAAAATGTCAACAACGGGTAAGCATCCAGGCAAACACTACCAGGATGATGAATGGTCTGAAGAGAAGGATTTGTAGGATAAGTCAGAAGGACTAGATGCAGATGTAAAGTTTGGCTAAGTGACATCCAAGAGAGGCTGATCGACAGCTTCATCTGACTTCTTCCAGTTGCATGGGTTGAACAGCCTCTCTGTGGTGGGCTTGGACTGAAATAGCCTTTAACACAATGACATTTCTGCTTCTCTGGAAAATGTTTACATATGTGAGAATAAAGTATGTATAAGTATGTGGGTGGTGACTGGGAGAGGGACAAGAATGACTGCATTTTGCTATTGCTGCTGTTGCTTTACAGCCTGCTTTAAATCCCCACCAGGGCCCTGGGGGCACTGATGAGCCTGACTGTCCCTGCCCACCTCCCTGGACCATCCACCTTGCCCAGGACCGCTTGTCAGCCCCCCAGGACCATTAGCCCCTGCCCCAGCGATGCTACAGCATGGCTGGTCTCCAGCTCCTCACAGCCCTGCCCTGCCCAGCCATGGGGCCCACTGAGCCAGGCTTATCTGTGGGACCATGGCCCAGCCCAGCCTCAGCCTGTCTCTGTCCCCATGGAGGTACCCAATGCCCCGGGCTGGGGCTGCCCCAGTGCCCCCCAGCTGCCCTGCTCCTGACTGGGGCAGCGCGACAGGACAGACCCTGCCCTGATGGGGAAGCCCCCACGGTGCCCAGTCCTAGGAAGCCACCAGCCTCCACAGCACTCTGACAATTATAATTCTATTCCACATAGTTAATATAACAGCCTTCTTCAAGGTCCTCTTTCACTAACATGGATAAAAATCTCTTTAAGACTGGAATTTCGTCTAACTTCTTAAAATCATGCCAAATTACCTTCTATATTGCAAGTTTTTTGGTAGAATAAACAGCTAAAGCTTTGAAAGTAACAACCAAAATAATAGGAGTAGGCTGATGGAATAAGGTAGGGGCTTGTTATCTCATATACTAATTTGAATTTTATGTATCATACTGATCATTATCAACAATAGTTATGTTATATTTTGCTGGTATAATCATCCCGACCCAGCTATCCCGACCCAGCTGTTTCAACTTTCGGACTGTCACAATAATTTAACAGAGCAATACCATGCTTAGTTACTCTTAACTGAGCTGTCATTCCCTTCAAAACCTTTCTCAGCCACTTTTCTTTCTTTTTTTTCTTAAACTAATTCTGCTGGAATGTGCCCTCCCAGGTTAGGGGAGGGGGCACTAAACCATACCTAGGTGGCAATGCTACACAGCTGTGGTGCAGTTACAAGTCCCAAACAGCACGTAGACACGATGTCTTCTTCTTATATGGTGTTGCATATTCACCCCAAGTGATTCACTCCACAGCGGAGTCCTTGCAAGGTGTATGCTCCAAGGAGATCCTGTGTAGGTCCAATCAGTTTGAAGATTTTATCACACACAGTCCTTGAAACAGTTCCTTCATGACAAGGAAAATCTTGTCTCTTTGGAATAAACTGTGATCAACGGCACAGCAGGGTTTAGCCACCCAGTCACTGATCTATATTTTGACACTTCAGATAAATATGACAAGGTGTTTTGCCTTCCATCTGAAGCATCTCATTTCTCATCTAATAAGCAATTTGCTGCCAAATTTTTAACTAGGGCTTCATCAGAAAACATTCTCCTTTGTCACCAAATCATGCAACATCTGTCTGGTAATATACTTTGCCCTGCTCCCTGATCCATATCAGCAAATGAAAAAAAATTATTTTAAAAATCATCAATTTCCTCCCTACTCAGGAAAAAGAAGTACAACCCTTCTTCAGTCCCATAACGTCTGACTCCCAAATGCATCAGTCCTTCCACTGTCATCCCCCTCTTGGGTTTGGAGGTGAGCAGAGCTGCCCTGAGTCATGGGTGGCCTGGGAAGAGGCCTTCTTTGGTTAGAAGAGCAGAGAACATTAAAGGTGGCTCTGGTTGCAAACCTGGTGGGCGAGCCAGCCCCATACAGCGCAGGGAATGCAAAGAGGGTAACATTGCATGGTGAGGGTACCCACCATTCTCAGTGGACAGGAGCTCATCCAACTGCACTGTTCCTTCCTGTGACCGCAAGAGCCAGACATGTCCTCATTTGTATGACCGGGATGCGTCCCATCATGGGGAAAGAAGATGCCAAAACCGCAATTGCCCTCTTGCATGCGCTTGAAGCAGCTGGACTAGCAGGGGGATTCAGCGATTCTGCAATAGTCTCATTTTTTCTCCCTAAAAACATGCTCTTGGGAACATAACTACGGAAATTCCCGCACATGAATTCTTGTTGGTATGTATGGAGATCACAGAGTATCCACAGATGGATTTATACACATTAAGAAGACTTGTAGCAGCTTCTAAAAATCTAATCCTTTCCTGTCTGTGTCTGTGAGACCTCAGAGAGGAACAGACCGCCTAGGCTATCAGGCCACCCGGCTATACGAGGCAGCTATGCCTTAACGCTGAGAGAGAGATGTTTTCTCCAGAGGATTCATCAAGAACCTCACATGCTAAGCTCTGCTGATTTATCTTGCATGAGAAGTGTGGGTGTTTGGAGGAATCTTTTGGTCCTTTCTTGTCTCTGCCTGCAGAAACAGAGCGCAGCTGTGCATCCATCTTAATTACAGCGTTTGCCTTGCAGTGGTTTGCATTTCCAAAGCTGTCTTCCCAAGACAAAGGTTGATAGCGTTCTCTATTTTCTTCTAATCAAGAGCTGAGTCACTCCATTACAAAGCCCACAGGCTAGATATGTTACTGATGCTGTTGCCCAAGTCCCTACAGGTTCACCAAAACACCAAAAACAGTACAGATCCAGTTCTGAGAAATAGCTGACTGTTACATGCCTCTATTTAAATTAACTTGAAAACCTTAAAGATAACACTGAAAGAAGCTAAACTGTTTTCTTTCTTCTTTGCTTTCCTTGTGTTGCTTTTATCTCCGATATTACCTCCCTGTGACTTCAATGAGTTTTTATTGTTCCTAGGAATTGGGCTGCTGGAGCCATATTCAGACAGTTTCCTTACATCTGCCTACTTTAGATATTGCAGATTATTTTCTCCCCTTGGGTGGTCCTTGAAGACAGGCAAACATTGCCCCCTTGTTTCAGATGCCACAATATTTGTGATGCATAATTTACATGTGCCGGTAAGTAGGTCCAGTCCAGATCCTCAGGAATATGCAGGTAATTAGGAAGTATTACATTCTTGTACACCTTCAAATAAATTAATTTACATCCCTGAAAAGTGGTATTTGCAAGCAAATTCAACATTGTAAGAGTGTTACTGTTAAGTCAATGGTATTCAGTAAAAGCAAAAGCACTGACTTCAGTGGAAACAGCCACAAAATGCCCATTTGAAAACTGAACCTCAAATACACAAATGGTTAACGTTCACTTGCCCAGAGAATCCTGCCTTCAAACTTTGCCTGGAAAGTAGGCTGAGATAGACAATAATATCTGAATTTCTTTTCATTGCATCAATCATTTTCATTTGAGTATTTCTTTTCCCTAGCATCAATCCCAAACACTACTTAAAAGCAATCTACTCCTTGTCCTGATTTCAGAAAAAGCTGTTTTACTACTGTTTATATAGCAGTGAAATCAAGTTTATATCCCAATGCTATCAGTGTTTCTTTTATATCACACATGTACGTAGAACAAACTTCCTGGTGAACTACCATTTCTAAAAGGTTCATTACTGAAATTTCAGTCTCGAGTATTACTTCTCCACAAAATCACCGAGTCCATTCCACATGGGTAGCATTAATCTGCTACATAGATGGAGGCAAGATGTTTCCATTATTCACTAAGATAACTAGTTCCTCAGTTTCTGCTGACAAGATTGTTTTCCAGCTACTCCAACCCAAAAAGCTGGCAAGAGTTTATTAGAAACATAAAGACACAACCCTCAGGATTAGTCACTGCGTCTATTCAAAATGTTAAGTCTTTTTGTTTCTGTTCTTATAGACTTGGAAATATGGTACATGGCAAAACTGTGGCTTCCGTATTTTACACTTGATATAACAAAGCAGTAAGGTCTTAAGTTGTGTAGGATCAATTTTCTCCTGCAGGTTGCATGTCCACAAACTGACAAACCCCAACCAGTTTTTTGCCTAGGGAATACGTGCTTTGTACCAAATTTTCAGGCAGTTTTAAGATAGTCTCTATAATTAGTGGTCTAATTTTGTCATGCACAAATGACTTTACCCACCCAAGTAGGAACACAAAACTCGTATTTGTGAACTCAAATTGGCTGAATGTGTGTCCTCAAACAAATGTACTGTGAGTCTGCTGCATACATAACATGAAGTATGGCAGGCTCTGAAACTATAATCAACAAACTAATATGAAACACTGCAAAATTATTTTGGTGCCAAATAGGTGAGGCTAGGAAACAGACCAGAGTGAAAACTTTGACTTTCCTAAACTGGCTCCTGTCCAGATCCCCCAAATATGAGCAAATTCTCCCAAGGGACTTGGGAGCACTTAGAGGATTTTGCAATGTCAATGTGTTGCCCTGGAAAAATGTTAACGTTTGGTACCATGATCTAATCAATGTTTCAGCCTAGCAGGATCTCGGACTCCATCGCTGGACCTTGTCCTTCAGGAGCACCTTGAGGCCATGCATGAAGGAGTTCTATAAACCCCTGTGAACCAAGGACTGCATAAAACACCAGAGAGAGTAGATTACCGATAATGCCGTTCACCATCCAAAAATACATTGGCACCACATATGATCTGTACTGGCATTTACAGTCTTGGTTTTCATACTGTGCCTCTCTCGGTGTTTCATAAGCTGCCTACCAGTACAGCTCAAACGCTGCACTCTTAGCTTGATCATTCCGTAACAGTTGTCCATTCCTGTTTCAAAGCTTCTCTCTTCTGTTGAATTACTCAAATAGGACTAAAGGAATGAATAGTGGTAAAAGCACTAATTATTTCAGACAATGGTCCAAATCTTCAAGAAAACCTAGGAGAAATCATTCTGGCAAATAATGTGTGAACCACTATGGCTTGATTGCATATGTGTTTCTTGCAATATTCCATAGGGAAGCATAGTGCAGCAGGAACAATTAATCTTATTCACCTACCAAATGCGTGTGGGTCATACACCCTTCTGACAAAATACCTTGATTTTATTTTTTTCTGCACCTTTTAGTGCTATCTTTTCTACATAAGTAGAAATTGTAATAATAGTGATTATTATTATTATAACTAATAGCACATTACTTAAATTGAGGCTATTTTGAGTTAAAAGAACATGAAAAGCTTGAAACAGGTGGAAAGATTTTCTTTAAAAATCACAAAACACAAAACAAATTAATCTTTTTTTTAAGTTTTCTTTTGAGCTAAAAACATTGTCAAGTTTCACCCTAGAGGAAATTTCTATGGATGAGTTATAAATCTCTAAATAATGAGGTTTTTAATGAAAACAAGACTAACTCAGTGTGAACTGTAGCAGAGCAAATTGTGTCACTATAACTGTAACTTAATGGAAAACTACAGAATATTGAAAATGTTTTCTGATTATTGCTTAATTTATCAAAATCCTATCATTTACAGCACACTCTAAATGAGGCAAAAGCATATTCAAGGATGTGAAAGAGATAATCATAAAAAGCACCAAGCAGCCAAGTAAAGAGTAGGTAGAAGGGTAAGTCACATGAGAGGAGAAAGTATTATTAGGCTCAATGTAAACCTGGGATTTCGATGGTTATATCAGCTACACGTATGGGAGATGGTGGGAAGAAGTGAGGACAGGGGGTGGCTAGATGGAGGGAGGGACACAGAACATGAGTGGGAATGGCTTTGTGACTGGTGAGTTAGTGACATCCTCTGTAATGTTTTCTTCCTGGGGTATGGCATAACTGCTGTCTATGTGGGCATTTTTAACTGGAAGCTTGCGATGCAATTAAGCAAATGAACAGCTAAAACCAAAGGGTCCCAAAATACAGAAAAGGTTGGCAAATTAGCTCTGAAGTAAATAGCACTCATCATTTGTGCCGCGTTTTACATTTTCAAGGCATTGTACAAACATTGACTAATGAAGGGCCTTTTTCTTTTGTTCTCCCTGGAGTTCACAGGAATTAAGGCATCTACAAATGAGCAGGGGCAGGCCCAAAATGAAGTCGTGCATCAACCAAAGATAACAGAGGAGGGGACACCAAGCAATAGCTGACTACTAGGTAGACACGTGAAAGATACAAACCTAAAGCAGCCATTAATGGTGTAGTGTGGAGCTGCTACAGATTTAGCTTGTCCGTTACCTGGTGCATTAACACTGTGCATCCCTAGGGGCTGCACCTGAGCCGAGAAGTCCACCCTCTCAGCCAGGCACAGCACTGTGCTGGGACCAGCTATTGCTCCATCAGCCCTGCCTCTGTTCCTCTGTGCCTCTGTTCCTCTGGGCTGCACTGGGTTGCACATGAAAGATGTGCCTGAAGCACCACACAGAGCGCCGAGAGGATTACAGACCAAGGAATTGCATCCAACTGCAGGGAGGGCCCATAACCACCACACTGACAGCATCGCTCTTTCCTCTCTTGAAACTCCACCGCCATCCAGGCAAGAATGGAAGATTCATGGGATAGAAAATACTCTAAAGCTTAATGCTTACAGAGTTCCCTTGCTAAGGGAACAGCCAGGTTCCTGGGCATTGATTTTATGTTACAAACTCTTACAATAAAAATACATAAACTATTGTGGGAACAGGGGAAGACACACTTACCAGTGAATGCCCTTATCATATGATGATTTTGCAAGGGCTCCCTCCAGTCTCACAAATCTTTCAGTTTCAGTTGTAAAATAATCCTGTTTTCATCTTTCTCCTGTTTTCTTCCCAGACAGAAACCTCCCACAGTACCCTGGATTGTGGGAGAAGAAAGTACAACCCCTTTGCTGCTGAGGACAACAGAAACTTAGTTTTACCTGCCACCTCAGACAACATTCCAGCTACCAACTATTTTACAGAAGATGGATGTCTCCTGCGCTTTCTTCTGAACAAAAAGCAGCTTTGATGGCTTACCATCCTGTGAGCTCAAGGATGCTAAGAACAAACCTACCAAACCTGGCTGCTCAGGGTTTTAGACACAGGCAGACTTTTTGGATCCCACAGGGACTTCAGACTAACCCCACACTTGGCTGAGAAGGTAGCAGCTCTGAAAATGGATACTAGCAGGACTGTCAAGGCCAGGCAAAAGTGCAAGCACTTGAGTATTCACTTCTGCTGAGGGGTTAGACACATTACTTGTGCCTCAGTTCCACCTACATCTGAAGTACATAAGTGTCTTTTTGGATCTAGGCAGGAGTGTTAGAGATGACATTAAAAGCACATAAACAGGAGCCCTACAAGTCCTGAACTGTCAAATGTTGAGTCCTTAGTAACAAATATCTTCTGAGCCATGAAGCTTGGATCACAGAAAGAGATGCTGAGGGTGCACAAGTCATTCTGTGACTGTGTAGTGGCTGCTGGGGCAAAGCATACATTTTCAAGTGTTTCCAGGACTACAGAAGCCTTGCAGCTGGTTCTGAGTCATTCTGAGCACCAGAAAAGGTGATGAACGTTATAGGAAATGATCTCCAGTTACTTCAAAATGTTATTCTGGAATGGAAACTTCTGTGAGCTATTTGCTCTCGGAGGTATTTTGTGGTTATTAGGCTCATTTCTGTTCTGTTTCTACAGAAATTCACTGCCTACTCCTGCCCAGGACTTTGCAATGATAGGCACAGCTGCATCCCATGAAGACTATCCAAAGCACCATTTAAAGAAAGCCAGTAAACAAAACAACAAATTGTAGCTCACCCAGCAGATATTGAAGATAGCGTCTCATGCTGGCACACGGTGGGGTTCTAACTCCTTATGCCACTAGAGTGAGTATTGAACAAAACTCTCACAAATCAGGGACTACATCACCTAAGAGGAGCAGCCCCAATTATTAGGAACTGAGCCAGTAGATCCACTTAGCAGCATCACCACCGTTCTTCTGGCTGCTGTCAGTTTTCTTCTCTCTGTCTCCATACTTCCAGGATGATGGCCTGTTCCTTCCTGGAGTAATTTGTCATCTCAACCATTCAGCCAAGGGCAATGATATAACACAGACACATGAGGTCTTACAGGAGATGGGGGTTGCTCTCAGGTCTAGGAGCTGAGACATACAGGCCAGCAGCTGGGACTACCTGCTGATAGTAAATGTAGTGAAGATACAAAACACCAATCTTGCAAATTTTCAGGGAAAATTCTCCCAACACTGACTTCTATTCTATTGCTGTCTAATATCTCAAAGGGAATGGTAGAAGCTTCCCGACTTTAGGCATGTAAGCCTCAACTGCTGAATAAAACTTAACAAAATAGACTGCAGTGAGCAGCTTTTCTTTGGCAAGAAGACAGCCTCATCATAAGGGCTTGCCCTCTCGCACGTCTATGATTTCTGACAGATTACAGTTAGCCAAGTAATTAAGGTAAAGAAAGTAGCTTAAATGGGAACCTAAAACTCGGAGAAAGGAGAATGATTATAAACAGTGAAGACTAAATTAAGGGATTATAGTAAAAAGGAAAAAAAATGCCTCAGGAGGATTAAAGTGTTAAATAGTAGTTAAATAGTAAAGAGAGAGAGAGAACACAGTCTAATGCCTCTTTTTTCTTTTTTTTTTCCTTTTCCTTTGTAATCCAGATTTAGCAGCAATTTTCAGATGTCTGATGCCCTGGTGTGTGAAAATTGGATGCATTTTCATGAGATTAATTTCCTCAACAGGAACAGGGTCAGGTGAGAGAGTTCTGTAATTTCTTACTGCCAGACAACCACTAGGACATTGGTGGAGATCTTGACGCAGGTCTTACGCCTCACTCTTCCCTTCGTTGAGAGGGAAAGGTTGCAGGAGAGAATGGCTGTGCTTTCTGGCTCAAGCTGAGCAGCACTGTGAGTACTGCTGTTTACTTGGAGGGGGTAGATGTGGCATGAAGCAATCCTTTTAGTATCTGGTATCAACAGAGAAAGATAGTCTTAAAAGGAAGAAACAGAGAAGACTTGTCTGAAAGTGAAGCACAGATTTAACAGAGGGCACCTTATACGCCCCTATGGAGTGGTAACCCAAAAAAAGATGGATTTCATTGGAAAGCAGTTTGTGACCACAGCTGATTTACAAGGTGAGTCACTGAAGCGCATACTCTAAAAGAAGGCAGTGCCCAGTAAAAATTGACTACATGTGGCAAACCACACGCCAGCCCTGCCTCAAATTCATCTGTGCTGGCCATGCTCATTTGTCCAGCCTATGTACCAAACCTATCCCAGAGTGAGCCAAGGCTCCTCTCAGGCTTGGCAACGCCTTTGAGAAGATTTTATCTTAGAATCAGCTAATATATATCAAGCTATTTGCACTCTGTGCCTTTGTCAGTTGAGTGAGGAAAAGAGACCAGCTGAGATTCTGTGTTTAAATATAATTTAGCCTGTCAAGCAAGAGCGGTCCTCGGTTGGGGGTGTTTAAATGGGAATTGAGGCACTTGTCATGAAACAGAAAGGTCAAAGGCACTCCCCTGCCGCTGTTCAAGCCCTGCTTCCAGCTCCAGGCCCTGGGGCGACAAGAGAGGAGCCTCAGAGATGAGAAGGCAGCCTTTGGGAGAGCCAAGGAAGCCCTGCTGCAGGGGCGGGAGCAGGCAGATGCCACCTCCTGGGGCTCGTGTTTCCTGAGGCCAGCATCCCTTCTTGTTTTTCCTCTGCTGCCACCCACCACCAGCAAGCCTCTCTGCCCATGCATCTATGTCGATCCAAAATCAGCCGCCTCCAGAGGTTTTCCCCATGCTGAGCTCCCAGGTCTGCCTTGGGGAGGCTGCCACTGGCAGGGGGAGACTTATCCCCCTTGCAGGCACGGGGATGGGAGCAGTGCCAGAGCACCCACCACCTTTGCACATCCTGCTCTGTACACAGCCAGCTGGCAGCAACCTAGCTATGCTAACCCTTAAAAAGTAATCATCCCAAGAAAAACACCTCCTTAAATTTGGGTGATTTTAAAATGCCACCACCGCTGCTGCAGAGATCTGCTCTCGGTGGCTGAAGTTTTCTATACCCTTGTTCACTTCCCGTTAGTACCAAATCTTGCATCTCCAGCTCCGTGTATTACTTTGAAAATTTGCCCGTATGTATCTTCCAAGATCTATCAGCTCAGTTTACTGACACAATCAAATGTTTACTGCTTTCAGCACTGCAGAGCCAATATAGCTGAACAGCAAGCTATATCTACTTCTTGCAACATCATCAAAATTGCCAGCTAAATTTTGATTTCTGATGCCTTATTATTGCAATGAAGATGTATGGAGCAAAAGAAAAATCCTTAAAAAATCTTTCATTTCCAGATACCCATCTGATTCTTGAAACTGCCATTGAAACAAAAAATACCCACCCCCACCACCCCAAAAAAGGGAACATATTTTTCCTGAACAGTAAATGAGCATCTAAACTCAAGGAGAAACTACATAAGAAAGAACCAGTAGGTCATTTTTCACTTTAACTCCATGTGGAACTAAATTCTGAAAAACAACTGTCAGTATTGTGAGCATAAATTTTGGTACCCATGGCTGCAGGCAGTTAATAACTGAACATCCTGACATAACCCATAGTTCATCTCTTTAGGCACCCTCTATGTATTTAATCGAAAGTACAAATAAACATGACCACAATTGTTCTTTGCAAAAGCCAGGCACCCTCACAATGGGTGTAAGCAATGTTGAATGGCCCAGTGAATATCTATCTGGTTAAAAAAAAATAATGGTTAAAACAAACAAACCAAAACAAAACAGATTTTCAAAACCAAATGCATTCAATACAAAGGACCCTAGGAACTAAAGCCTGAAGCATCTGACTTGTGTGTTCCAGTTTCTGACACGGCATCTAGGACCTAGAGTTTGGTGTTTTGGGACTTCTTGAGTTACGAGGTGTCCACGTGAGTTCACAGTTCACTGGGGATCATAGAATTGCCTAGGTTGGAAGGGACCTTTCTGAACCGTCAACCTAACACTGGCAAAAATCATCACTGAACCATATCTCCTGGGACTTGAGTGTATCTTCCTTTTCTAAAAGCTTTTCAGCAGAGCGGTTGCCTCCAACCCCTTCCCTGGTGGTTAGGACTTTTTCTGAGGAAGGACAGCCTCAGACTTCTTCATGCTGAGGACAGACCCAGATTCTCTCAGATTTACATCCAGGTAGCACTAAGCAAGAGTGAAGTCAGTAGGGAAAGCAAGCAGGAAATATTATGGACGGGAGGAGGGCAGAAGAGGATGCACATGAAGCAGAAATATATTTAGGATAGAGAGGTTGCTGCTAGCGATGAAACCCCGTGGAGGTCTGAGGGACCAGAAAGATGTCTGTGCGATTGTACCTATTACCCACTTAGACCTGTCAAGAATCAGGCTTTGTGTCTGAGGGGTATTTGTTCAGCTGCCTCCTGGACCGGTGCCTGGAGAGCAAGAGCCACACAGATTTTCCTCTGTCTTTGCCTTTATTGATCAGCTATGTCCAGTGCAGGAGGCACCAGGCCTAGGGGAGGCTCTGGTAAGAGATAGAGGCAATGGAGTGTGTATTCCCATCAGGCCCTCACTGGTTGGTACCCTCTGGTTTCACCTAGCAGCCACAGGTATCAAAATGCAGAACTGTATGGGGAAAATGTGGAGTCAAAAGCCACTGTAGCCATCTGTCAGGTTTTCTGATGGCTGAAGTTTGTTACCTCGGAAATGGCTGGATGTCAGTCCCAGGTGAAGCGATTCCTATGTTGAGATTGTGAAGAGCTTCAACTTAATAAAATAAGGCATTATCGTTGTTGTTGTTGCTATTATTGTTGTTGTTGTTATTATTGTTGTTGTTATTATTATTATTGCTTGTTTGGCACACCTTCTAGTTTTAAAGGCCTGGAGAACCTGACAGCTGATATGGGGATTAATGTTGTCATTTGCTATGGTTACCAGCAAACCTTTCATTAAATTCATTGCTGCGAGGTAAACTGTATTTCCACATTCGCTCTGGTTTCATGGCTGCAGCAAGCTGTTAAGGTAGGACCTGGGATTTGGCTGTTCAAACAGAAATGTGGGCAACTGATTCATTTTAATTGGGCTGTCATGCTATTTGGTGTTTGTTGGGTTTTTTTCAGCACACACAGATAATTATTACTGTGCAGACAGAGATGTTTATGCTAACTTTTGGGGACCCTCAAGGCAGAACTCTGGTTCCGATCCATCTCTTGTCAATAATTCTTTCTCCTTTTAAATAACTGAAGCACATTCTTCAATCACCAGGCATTAAATGAAATGTATGAGATTGAAACATCTATGGTGAAAATAACTAGATGGAAATAAAAGGGCAACTACTTTGTAGTTATAATATTAAGCAGCATTTTTAATGCCCATTTCCATTAAAGTATTGCATGCTAAAGGTTACAGGAAAGGCCACGCTGCAGCAATAGTTTGACTTGTACTGCTTTTCTCTATAGAGTATATAAATCCTGTCTTAGTTTTGTCAGATGATATGCCAGCCTAGAAGAGGGTATGCAATTAAGAATGAAAAAAGCACAAATAAACAGTGCCATCTTTTGGGCACCGCTTAAACTCCACATTTATTAAATTCCGGACACAGACAATGTATGAATTCTATACAAGAATGCATACACACACTTAGCTGTGTGGCAGGAGACTTTAGGATATTAGCTTTATTGTCTTTTGAGACGTAGCGATAGGAACTCAAAGCCTGAAAGTCTCCATCCAGGTCTCTGCTGCTGACCACTTTTCTGTGGTGGCACCTCAGGCTCCTGCAGCATGGGGTGCAGAGTGATGCCTCTTTCTGAGACTGCCCGTGGCACCTCCCTGGTGGATGTAAGTCCTATCAAGAAGCAGATGGACGACTGAGTATCCCTTGAGAACTTTTGTGTATTGAAACACAAGGAATATGAAAGTAAGGTAGAAATGCAGTGGTTTTGTTTCTGAATGGGGGAAGAACAGCTTGATGTTTTACCAACATGAAGTCTGAATGGATTACATCTAATATCAGACTGTTAACCTCTGGGATAGGTTGGCCAACCCACGTTGTGCCCCTGCCTGATACAGACTTTCCCACTTTGACCCACACTTCCACCAGTGCTGGGCTTGACTGTTACAACACATTGCTACCGTGAGCAGAACTGGGGCCTTAAACAAGCTCCAGACCCATGAAAATGAGTCTCCCAAACCATAAACACCACCATAGAATCATAGAATGGTTCAACTTGGAAGGGACCTTAAAGATCATCGAGTTCCAACCCCCCTGCCATGGCCAGGGACAATTCCCACTAGACCAGATTGTTCAAAGCCCCATCCAGCCTGGCCTTGACCATCCCTGTGCCTCAGGCACTGCCTTAACATTTTCTGAATGCCTCAACAAATTGTCTAGTTCCAGTTAGGAACAGCCTAAATAACTCCAAAGACAAGCACAGGTTTTCAGGTGTATTTATATGTCCAGTGCTCATTTGAATGGGAGCTGGGTACTCAAAAATTCTCTGAGAATCTGATCTGACCTTCAAAGGAAAATGGCGGTTCAGATGCACTTTACTAAAAAGGTACCCATGGAAAGAGTTTATACAAGATTAAGGGCTAATTACAGGATGTTGGAAAGGTGTTGCACTTACCAGTGATACGTGCATTGCAGCAGTCATTGCCATTGTGACGGACAGCATTGTGGCTGGCGGTAAATGAGCAATGCTCCAACCTGCTGGGGCATTAAGGGATTAAGAAGTTCTTCAAACATCCAGGAGCACTCTGGCCAAGAAGGGACTGTATAAGGAGGTATGACACCACTCAATCTGCTCCCAGGTAAATGCAAAATAATAATTTGTACCTGACTCAAGTAGAATGTACCTCTTTGATCAAGATTGTGTATAGTCCTGAATAGCACTAAAGACTCAGACTCACTAAAGATTCAGTGATCAGAATTAAGTACACTATGAAGAACACAAGGTAAAGTCCTGGCAGGTCCTCCCCTGACCTCACTCCCTGGAAACATGGCATGTAATCCCACAGTGTTGTGCAGGCACTGGCATGCACTGGAGTCCTGCCACCAGCTCCACCACGTTAAGTGTGGACAGTAGGGCAGAATACTCAGAGACAGAAGAAGTCTTGACCCTTGAAAGAGTAAATGTTGCGGTTGCAGAAATACAGACAGGCAGACAAAGACTGAGCTCAAGATGTAGGGGAAAACAAAATAACTTCTTCTGTGGCACAGATTTTTAGAGATGTTTAGGCTCCTAAATCAGTGGGGATTGGCTGCCTCTGAGGTTCGGCTTTACAACGCCCAGGTTTCTTTGACAGAAATGTTCCTGTTTGTCTCCTGTCTCTGTGACGTCTCTCCTTTCTTTTTCCTGCACAGCTCTGTGGTGGAAAGACAGCTGTACTCCATTACATTTCCAGATTAAGATACAATTCCTTAACATCTCTCTCAGGAAGGCCTACACAGAAAGTGATATTTTGGGGAAAAGAAAATTAGACCATAAAGCACCATGACTTGGCCAGAGGTCCAGAACTAACCCATTGAATTTTGACACCTTCAGATTCCCACTGCAATTCTTTACCTGAGCTGTGATCCGGGTGATGTTTCTCTCTTCAGATTAGCTTTCTCCAGCTAACACTGTTCTGATCTGCATTTTCCTTCTTCCCATCCTCAGATGCTGAATTTGTTAATATTTTCCCAAGAATACAGAGAAGTTTGAAGTCCAATGTGCTCTCTTTGTTTCTGTAAATTGATATGCTCCATCCATTTACTCAGAGGAGTTTGGCAGCAGTAGCCACAGCCCCATTGTTCATGGCACACACTGCACGCTGCAGAGCGATCAGCATACAGATATGTCTACTCTGCTTACCAAGCATATCATTTGCTGCTTTGCAAACCGTGAAAAGCTTGATTAAATTCAGGTTTTGCGTGTTTGCCAACCTGGCTTGAGGTCGTAGCCGGTGGAATCAAAATCTCATTAGAACTGAAGTGTACACTCAAGAATAAATCATTATCTTTTTCATCTGCAGACTCTTCACTGTCTTACATGCATTGTTTCTGTGTGCAGAGTCTTTTTGTTGAATTGGTCCTCAATAATAAACACTATATCCAGTGTATCCAGTGTATCCATATCTTGCTGGTGGCAAGGTAACATTGTTTGACACCCTATGGCTCAGGCACATTTTCAGGATCAGCAAGGAGGGACGCCACAATGGGCATCTGCTACAGATTGCCCCGTCAAGAAGAGGGAGTGCATGATGACTTCTTTAAACAACTGGATGAAGTCTCCTGATCTCAGGCCCTGGTTCTCAAGGTAAACCCTGGGGGGTTTACCCACTCCAGCATCTGCTGGAAGGGCAGCATGTGGGGCTCAGGCAAGCCAGGAGATTTCTGCGATGCTTTGAAGAAAATTTTTACACAGGTACTGGACAGGATAACTAGGGAGGTGCTCGGCCCATTCAGCTGCTCATGGATAATTGAAGACTAATCTAGGAAGTGATAACTGTTAGCATTCTTGACTGTGGGGGCCATGAGATGGTAGAGCCTAAAATCCTGAGGGAAGTGAGAAAGGCAACTAGTGCAAAAATTATGAATTTCAGGAGGGTGGACTTCCTTTTTTTCAGGGAAGTGGTAGGCAGGATCTCATGAGAGGCTGTTCAAAATGCCCAGGAGAGCTGGCTGAGCAACCACCTCATTGCACAAGAACAGTCTACCCCAATGTGCAAGACAGAGCACATGGCACTGATACAGCAGGAGGCCAGCCTGGTTGAATAGGCAAAGGCTGAGCGAACTCACATGCCGAAAGGGTATAGAGGGAAGGGGGGAGCAGAGACAGGCTATAAGAAAAGACTACAAAGACACTGCCAGACCATGCCAGAGGGAAGGACAGTTGAAACTGGTGAGGCAAAAAGGAGCGAAACAGCTTGGACGGTAATGACTCTCTGGACTCTCTAGTCCCTGAGCGAGTCACCCCACACAGAGTTGTGGCTTCACAGTTTAGTATGTCAGCCTTGCACCAAGAGCACAAAGATAGCTGGAATTATTTCAGTGAGAAAATAACATCGTCCTCACAAAAAGGCAATTTTCCATGAGAAAATTTTCAATTTTGCTCAGAAATGTTTTGATTTTCTGTCACACAAATTGAGCAGACAGCAGCCCAGCTGCTGACTTGGAAAGCTCTTTAAGCTGTGTTTCACAGTGGTAAAAAGTCAAATCGACCAAAGCCCGCCAAGGGGTAAGCTAAAGGCCACATTCATCTTCTTTGGTTTTCAGTCCACTCATCTCCCTCATTTATGAATGTCCAGCAGGGGAGGGTGAGGTTCTCAGCCCTCTGCCTCACCAGCTCCCGCTCAGCACATTTCCAACAAGAAGGGCAAGAGGGGAAGGCGGGCAGCCCGAGCTGCAGCTGCTGGAGCTGTGGGGACCAAGTCCTTGCTTCTCCTATGCCCAAGGCCTGTGGAAATCGCCAGCTGATTTCACCTGGCACCCACTACCAAAAACCTTCAGGTGAGCAGCCAGAAACCTTCCCCCTGAGGTTTCTTTGGTTCTTGACATCCCTTTTGCAATTTTCACCTCTATTTCGCATGCTTGGTTGGGTTTTTTCAAATGCAAAGGCTTTCCTTCTAAGGAACCACCAATCTCCAGGCCAGAACGACCACAAGTTGCTTCTGCCGAGTCCTTCAGGCCACATCTACACTGCTACACAGTAGATGCCCATAGACAAGTCTAAAGCCAAGCCCGCAGACGGGCTCCCAGCCATCCTGCAGAGAGCTATGCCCTGTGGAGAGCAGGGCTGTTTGGTGGGAGGTAGTAGCTGCAGCAGAACAAAGCAGAGCCACAGCTATGTAGCACACAAAACAAGGGAGCCTGGGCTCACACTTGCTCCCTGCTCCTCTTCTATTTAGCAGCACAGCCATACCCTTCGGCACAGACCAGGACCTTGCTGCAGACCACTCCAAGATATGTCCTGTTGCCTGACTCGGGGGGGATCTTACAGCATCTTCTGAGCTCTCCCTGATCCTTTTGCCACTGGGAGAGGTGATCTCTCCCTCTGGGCTCTCGTCTTCTGGGGACCTCAGCGGTAGCCCATTTTCCCCTACTCTTGGCCACTTGTCCCCTTCTTAGGGAACTGTTTGGCTGTGCTGGAAGGCTTCTGTGGGCTGGCCCCAGAAATCTGGGATTTGCCAGTGACACCAAAAGCTCACCAGGAACAAACAGGTCCACGTGGATAGCCCTGATGGGGTAGTGAAGTCTCCTGGAAGTGTCTAAATATGTAGTTAAACAGTCAATGCCAAACTAAACATGGAGCCTCCATGAGCCAGTGACACAGACGCCTCCATGGGGAGCATCCTCCTACCTTTCCTATCTCCTCTTTTACAGCACATTTGGTCGCCATCTAGGCCATCTGCTGTCTCCACTGACTGTTTGAAGAGCCTGGATACAGGCCTCATTTAGATGGCTGAAACTGAAGTGGCTTCACTACTAAGTTGATATCTTATAATGCTCTTTACTCTGATTTGTGGCAAAATTCACCTCTGTTTAGCGGGACAGCCCAAGGCCTTCTTACCTCTTCAGTCTCACCCACACCTCTTAGATCTTCTGGTCTTTTTTATGCCTCTACATGGGATTTAAAAAGTGTCTGAGAAACCTAATCCTCTTATGACTGGCACTTGAAAGGCCAAAGACCATTGTGCCTTACTGATGCTAATCCATTTCATCTAATCAGTTAATGGATAGTGTTTCTCTGACATCTATAATGTTTGCATATTTATTAAGGGATGTGTCTTATCAGACAGCACGAGAAATTTCTTGGACCCATTCATGCTGCTGTTTTCCCAGGGAAACAAAATGCACAGTTAGTTCAGAAGTGAAAACTCTCATTTTTGAGCGTATATCTAGAAAATACATAAAGACATACATATATATATGTGCATTTCATCATAACCCTACTGCCTAATTTACATTGATCCCTGTGAATTTCAGTTCCTAGACGAGAGCTGAAAGTGGCATTTTGTAGAAATAACCCACCGATAACAAAGTAGAGTAGAATGTGCGTGTCTTCACCTTTACTAGGAGAATTTAAATAGCTCATCACAATCAAGCTGATTTCAAGGACTGGAAGGCAGGTGACGAATTCTAGCACGCGCTGAGGTTATACCAGATAAGAGCATCATTTGAAATTTCACCAGATAACCCGTTTCCTGCTTCAGATTTTTATTATGTATTTCAAACGAAGAGGAAATTCTAGGTAGTGCAGCTGCCTTGCTGCGTTCTATGACTCCAGCCTGCCAATGGCTGATTTCTGGTGCAGTTTTAGAGCTGTGGATGCTGGCTCGGAGTGCAATAAGCAGCGTAGGTCCTAGTTAATGCAGATACTTCCTTTGGTTCTGCAGCTGAGGCCAAATCAGATACTGCAAATATCTCAGTATCTACCCCTTGCTTGCTAAGAAGCAGCTGCCAACACTCTACACAAAAAAAGGGTCACTAAATCTTGGCTCTTTATGTCATGTCACGTTCGGGGAACTCTGTGTATTTTGGAGTGAGGAGGAGATCAATAAGAAACAGGAGTCTGCTTGGATCTTGGAGGTATTTAGATTTTGGACACAAAACAGCAGAAGGAGGCAGGGTCTGCCCAGGGACAGTCACTGGAGGAGTGGGGCTGACATCTTCCTAACCACAGGAGATGGAGGGACCCTGGGAAGGACACATATTCTTCCTTAGTCACTGAAGCCAGTGCAGTAATGCTGGGGGAGGAGAGGATGAGTACCCTCCACCTCCCTTGGTGGGATGCATGTCGTCCCGTCTGTGCTGCAAAGAGGGAAAGCTTTCCAGTGCATAGATATAGGACCGAAAAAAAAAAAAACCCTCACTTGTCTCATCTGCTGACCCACTGGGACAAGTTACTTCAGCTCTGTGTAAAATATATTTTAGCTTTAATCACAATTATTATGGTGATGCCTAAGGAGTAATAACGGACTCCACCAGACTAGGAGCTGCACAGACACAAGGGAGCAGGCTCTGTCCTTAAAGCCTGTACCCAAAATGGGTGTTGGTGGGCGCAGGTAGGACTCATGGCAGATGACTGTGTCAGTCCCAAATGGACACAGGGCTTCTGCAGGGTGGGGAAAGAGTTGCTGTGGGACAGATGAGGTAAGAAAGAGAGAGGGAGAGGGAGAGGGTACGGAGGAAAGGAGGACCCGAGCTGAGAAGAGGTGAAGTGATGGGGCGGCAGAGGCGCCGCAAGGAGCAGGATGTGAGCAAGCAGGCTGTCAGCGTAGGGAGAGAAAATGAAGACGGCAAAAGTCCCACGGCAAAAGTCCCTGGCGTGTTTTTCTCAAGCCTGCTGGCCGCAGGGTTTCCCCAGGACCCTGAGGCAAGATGTATGTTACCACGCAAGTAAGAGAGGATTTTGATTCAAAAGGGGCAGGAGGGAAGGTACCATTTCAGGAAAATGTGGCCCCGTTTTATTTCTTCCCAAAAGCCGTCTCAGCGTTGTTTGTCATCCCTTACAGACATCAGTCTGGATGCTGCTCTTTCCACACAGGAGACAGGAGGATTCAAAGGAGAAAAGCTTGGCCTGGGTTTTTCTGAGCCAGTGAAGGAATTTCAGCGCTCAGCTCTCAGTAAAATTAGTAGCTAGACCCTTGAGTTTAGCTTCAAAAATCCCAACCAGATTATTCATTGCTGGTGTTATTCCATATTCAGATACTTTTGGCCAGGCATATTGTTTATGATCCTGAACGATGTTCCAGTTATTGGTTGCTGTGACACCAAGTTAGGACACAATGGGAATGTTAAGAAGAACCTGAAGATATCAACCCCTTCTTGGACAGAAATCAATGCTTGCAGGAATCAGCACAGAGATGTCAAATTGTCAGAAGAGTTGATTCTGTGGACGTGGTGGGCATATGAGGCTGCTTTTCCCATTAGTGAGTCTAAAGAACCTATTGAGTACTCTAGTTTTTGACGTATAATTTCCAAGAGCTACCTACTTTGCATGGTATTGTGAGGATTATTAATGTTAAAATGGTTTGTTGATAAATTTCAAAAATTAAGTTCTACATTTCCTCTCTGAACCCTGCAAACCAAAGTGACTTTCAAGCTTGGAAGAGCAAACCTACCCCTTACTTATGCAATTTATAGGAATGAACTCAGAAAAGTCTGCGTTGAATGTTCCTGCTCACAAAACTTTAAATGACTCAGTAGCATCTTAAACCACAAGCAGCATCAATGTTTGCACCACCAATTATTTTGAAAGGGAAATACATTTCCATTTTCATGATGCGGAGGAAGATAAAGTGATGTTTTATGAACTTCCTCTTATGTGTCAAGCTGCCTTGGTTGATTTTTTGGATAGCACTTAATCATGTTGGGTCTTTTCCAGGAAGAGATAATTTACAAGCTTTTGAAACTCATACTCCCCCTCTTCACTAGTCAGAAAGTATGACCTAGTTTAAGTTACAGCTTGAAGATGTGACCTAGTTTTACAGGTAGCCTGCACCCATTGTGCTCAGCTCAGCATTGTAAAATTTGGAAATCTCCTCTTTGTGAAAAGTGAGCTGGACTGTCACCTTGATTCATTGCTCCTTTTTATCTGCCCCCTGAAAAGTTAACAGTATGGCCTAATTTAGGAAGCTCAGGACAAAAAAAAAAAAATTAGAGGTACTTTATCTCCTAGATTCAGGTCCTCAGAAATATTTTGCTGCCCAGCCCCAGTGAACTAAAAAAGCCTGGTGCCTCTTCTGTAAATCCCTGCAAAGGATGGTCATGAGGGTCACAGTTTAAGACTGCTTCACCACTGAAGACATGGCTGGGTTGCCCAGTGGTTGAGGAGCTCAGGTTGGCACTAATGGGAACAACCTGGGAGAAACACGGAGGGGCATGGGGGGAGCACACCTGCTGGTTTTTTCCTTCTCACACAAACACTATGTAATTACGGCGGAAAATAGTCCTTGCTTGTCTCGTCTCTCCATATCATGGCGGAGTGTTTAAGCACCTCTAAACATCAAGCAAACACAATGCTTTATAAAAGACCCTGGACTTAATCATGGTGTTGATGTTATCTTAGTACAGCAGTGAGCTTATTTCCTCTGGGGCAGAGAGCATCAATGTGCTTTCTCTCTTCATCTCTACCTGGATCAGGCAGGAGTTGCTCAGATGGGGGGCAGTTCTGACCACATGCAATATCAGAAAAATTTGCATCCTTAAAAGCAAAGACAGATGGTGGTGGTAGGTCCTTCTACACAGAAATGGTCTGGCTGGTTTTCTGGAAGCAGGTTTCCTCTTAAATGCTCTGGTTCTAGCAGAGCCTGTCACAGCTTTAGCAATGGCATCAAAACCTTAATGAGTATGTCCTAAGTGCTAACCACCATTTGCAGAGATCTCCATGTGCTCTCCTACTACTTTTCCAAACTTTTCACTGCATTGAATAAGGATCTGCCTTAAACATTGGAAATAACTGAGAGCGCTGTTCATTGTCACATCCAGACAGATGAACAAGAAGAGGAATAGCATTAGAGAGAAAAGTTTGCATTGATTAGCCGAGGAAGCGCTGCTGTAATTAAAATGGAGGTTCCTCTATGCGGAAAGCTATACATGATCACATGCATCACATTGATGGCTTTGGAGTGACAAGTCAGGCAGCTAACAAAGGGCTCCCTTTCATAGCAGAAGAAACACCAAAACCCAAAACGTGCAGCACTGAAATTTAGAAGCGATGCAGAAGCTGAGCCTTCAGAGGCATATACTGAGTTAATTTTTCTCTTAACAAAAAATAATTACCCTACAAACACAAGTATGGGGGAATCATGGTGATGTTTATATGTCATCTCCTTTCCACATAAATAGGAATGGGTTAGGTGAACATGGTATTGCAAGGGTTATTTGCACCACCTAGATCTAGGTCACATCAAGAAATTCAAAGAAAACTTCTGAGTTTACCGATACATTTTTAGCAAGTACCACATTTCCGAGTATGCAGGAGTTGATAATATGAGAAATACGAGTATTTTGTTTAGCTTAGCCTTTTCTCACTTTAAAATTAGTACTGTGGTGAACTTTTGGGTAAAGGTTATACGATGTGAAACAAACACGTAGGAAGAGCTTTGGTCTAGCCCAAACTCAGCTGCCTGTTTTCATGGCTGAAGCAGCACGATGCTCACTGTCACCTTTGGTCCTATTTTACTCTCCATGAGAAGCCGACCGGCGTGTGCTGGTCTTGATGCTCAACCCAAGCTACTGACTCCAAACAAAAGACCGCGATGCAAGATAGTTCATCGGTAACCATTGGGCAACATCAGCTATAATTACTTCGAGAGGAGGAGCTGGTATTAAACCCATGGTACATTCTTGGTGTTGGTCCTTATTTTAGTGGCTCTTATAGTCTGTTATTTTTTCCTCCCTCTAATGGCCAAGAGGGAGAGGAGATCCTGCCCTGGCAGCGGGAACTTGCTCCAGCAGACTCTTTGGTAACCGGCCCGTTCCCATTGTTGATTCAGACTGTCTCGTGTTGGGAGCAAACCCACATTCATATACTTTTTTTTCTGTAAGAACTTAAATTGTTTTTCATTGAATGTGTCTCCAGCCCATAATGGTCATAAAGGCCATCTGTGCTCCTGGGCGTTTGGCTCGCAAGCAGAGGACAGCGGATGCTGACTGGAGCCTCCTCTGATGTCTGCCTTTCATGAGTGTCATCGATACCTGGGCAAAACCAACAGAAATAAAACAAAGAAAAAAAAAGCCTGCCTACCACTAAGGCAGAATTTCTGCTGGGGTCCTCTTTTACACACATTGCACAAGCACATTTGATGAGGCAAAGTGAAAGTGTCTGGCAAGTCAGGTGTGTCACATCTCTTCTTCCTCACTAGATTATGGCCTCAAGAGTTAGGATGGAGCAACTATGAGCCCTTGTTCCTGTTCTTGGCCCATTCCTGACTGGCTGGGCTGCTGGGAAGAGGTGGGTCAATCCGGACATTTGGTGCGCAAAGGCAACATTTCCATCACCTATTCATTTGTTGTTGATGCTGCCAAAGTCATTCGGTATCATCCTTTTAGTATAGGCACAGAAATGCCAGAACAAGTTATAATCTTCCTTCATGGCAGATCTCACAAGAGATCACAGATAAGAGATGTCACCAATGAGCAAATATTATTCCCAGGGCTATATTATTCTCAGTTACATGCAGACTATATATGCTATATTTTAAATAGATACAACTAAGGGATCTTATATAGAAGAAACATTACCTGCATTGTTGCTGTGTTCTAAAGCAGTTTATACTGCACAGAGCGACAAATACCAACACACATTAAAATAGCCACCTCCTAAAAAAGGCTTAAAAAGAAACTGTCTCATATAAAACTATTTATAATACTAATCTTATTGATGTCAGCAGGGAAACATCCACTGATTTCAAAGTGAGAAGCTAGGTCCTTTCTCACCAGTACAATATTAACCAAGACTAATAAAACTGAATGAATTGTAACAAGTAATTTATGTATTTGGGGGGAATTTTTCGCATTCAGCAAGTCTCACAGCACAGCTGGGCCAACAGAGTTCTCAATTATCTTTTTTTATGTGAGCTGCTTTGTTTCACAATCTCACACATCAGCAAAATTCTGCAAGTGTACAGATGGCACATACCAGAGAACAAGAGCAAACTTGAGGAAATTTGTTTGAATGTTTTCAAATAAATCATGGGAGCACTTCTATTTGGCTCGGATTTTTGGAAAAAAAAAATAAAAAATGTTTTTTAAAATGTAATTTTCAGCCAAATTGAAAAAAAAGAAAAATAGCCAGATAACATAGCAGAAATAGAATAAAGCGCTACTAATGCTCAGACAGCAGAATGCTGGACTGCAGTCCAACATGCTTGATGCTAATTTATAGTATTACTTTTTATACTTATAATAAGGCTAATGAGGTTTAAATAAAATTCTCTTCTTATTCATAGTGATATAATAGGACTGTTAGATTTGAGAGAAAATGCAGATTCATGTAAGTAGTAATTCAACTACACTTTTACAGGTGACAACAGATCGTAAAATAGACAGCTGCTTTCAGGAAATAGCAAACAAATTAAAAATGCTTTGTGCTGCCAGATTATTCTCTAATTTATTACTCACTATCGACAGTGATAGACCAAAGAGGAAAAAGGCAGAAGCTCAGGTCCGGACCTTTGTTTCCCACACGGGGTTATTTTAGCCCCCTTGCTGCCCCTGTTTTGACCTGCTTTCGGAGGAGCGCTCTCTGTGGAGCCCCAGGGTGTGCAGCCCATACGCTCAGCGTCATGCGACAAAAGCACAGCTCAGTGGGTTGCAGCTTCTTCGTATCTGCTGCTCAGGAGGGAGGCTGGCTTAAGCTGCAAGGCTGCGTGCCACTCACTGCCCCGTAACTCCAGCCCTCTTCCAGTTAGCAGGACAGAAATAACCTAACTATCCCTTTCCAGAACTGCAGTTGTTTTTTTCCAGAGCGAAGATCTGGAGCCGTGACGAGTGATAAACCATTAAACCAGATGGACCTTGTTTGGTTTAAGCTGCGTTACTGCATGTGATACTGGGCTGCAGAAAAAAAAATTATTAGTGAAGCTCACGTTGCGCAATGCTGCAGGTAAGCGGGGAGCCGGTCAAACTTGTGTGTAACACAGAAAGCATCATATCTGGGAGATTTATAAAAAAAAAAAAAGAGTAAACAATCTGAATATGGTTGCTAACTACAGCAGTGTTATTAGTTATTAGTTCTCAGAGGGCAAAATAAGTATGTACAGGTTACACCATTTGCTGTACGTCAGCTCCCCCGAAGGAGAAGTGCCCGGGTGCCGTACATCAGCAGGGTGGAGAAGACCTGCTCTGAGGCTGACCCCTGCTCTGATGC
>KZ506205.1:160696-188667 GCA_002844005.1 Limosa lapponica baueri
CCATCCAGCCTGGTCTTGAACACCTCCAGGGATGGGCCATCCACAGCTTCTCTGGACAATCTCTTCCAGTGCCTCAACACCCTCACAGTAAAGAATTTCTACCTAATATCTAATCTAAATCTCCCCTCTTTCAGTTTAAAACCATTACCCCTGGTCCTATCGCAATACTCCTTGATCAAGAGTCCCTCCCCATCTTTCCTGTAGACCCCTTCAGGTACTGAGAGGCTGCTATAAGGTCTCCCCGGAGCCTTCTCTTCTCCAGGCTGAACAACCCCAACTCTCTCAGCCTGTCTAGCATTTCATTCCAAGAATTTCACTCAGTCCAATTAATAGTGAAGTGTAGGTTAAAATCCTTCAAATGGGTGGAACATAAAGTAAAAACACTTTGTACAAGAGTATCTGAACTTCCTGAACAGTTACCTTCCACGTGGTCATGCTTCAGTGCTCCAACATCCATGACCTGCTGGAAAGGGGACAAAGGGGAGAAGATCCTCTTTGTGAATCCTCCCATTACGGAATTAAGGTCCCCAAAACCGCCCACCAGGCAGCCTTACTCACACCTGGTAGCACAGACTTAGGGACTGAGGGAGTCTGGGACCTACAAAATGAGGCAGCAGCTACACCATGGTTATGAAGACATGGCAGCACCTAAAATGTGAGCTTGGCGGTCAAAGAAGGGTTCTGGCATCCTCTACTGAAAGAACCACCAGGGATCTCTCACGCGGTGAATGAACCAAGGACCAGAAGGTTGGAGAAATGAATCTATCACTCGGTGACGTGTGGCATGCCAGGAGCTGAAAGCAATTGGAGTTCCTGCTTGTCTCCTGTCACAGCCCAACATAAATGGATTGGAGTCTGGTGACATGCGGCCTGGGGAAAAGCAATGTGTCTCAGCCAAGAGGGCAGGCGGTGGAGAGCACACGCCTCCAACGCTGAAGGAATGGCAGGAAAATATGCCCTCCCTGAACTTCATAAAATAGTGAACAGAGAGCGGTAAATCAAAGATACCCAGCCCCTCACCTCCACCCCAGCACTAATGTACTTCCTTGGAAACACTACTAGAAACTCCAGCACACAGTCAGACTTAAAGCTAAAAAAAAAAGCAGAAAAATGAAACAACCCAAGTTGCCTAGAAATTGGTGAAATCTGATTTAAACCACCTCAAGCCGGCACAGGTTTCTCAGCTTTTCATAACCAAGCTTTGGAGCTAGTCACAAACGATAACATCAGGCAAAGGTCTGGGATCTATAGGGCCAGACCCCACTGAGTTTAAAAAAAAAAACAAAAACCACCACAACAGTTGGCAAAGTGCCCAGCTTGTGATCCCAAATACCGGCAACCAGGAAATACTGGACAAGAAATCGGTACAGAGAGGGAGAAAGAACAAGAAATGGACTGCTTGTATGTGTAAGAACACTTTCTGCTTTAGATTTTTTTGAGTTTTCTCAAATCACCACAGCAAAACGCTGCACGGGGTCACGTTTGGGAAGTTTTGCCGGAGACTTTTTTTTGCATCAGCGAAAAGTATAAGCGTTCGATAATTATCTGGAACCCTTCTGAAGCTGGGTACATCAAACCACAGAGACGGTATGGACTGCTCCGTGTGTCCCATCGCCTGGTTCCTTACTCCCCAACGCCTTTTCTTTGTTCCCATCCGGCTCAGCTTCAAAAATCTTTTCGACAAACCTAATCGGGCATTGTTTCCCATCCAAAGACGCAGAAAAGCCACCCGAATTCAGGCCAGCTAAGGGGAATTATACCTAGATCTGCCCCCAGGCTGTTGCTACCACCAGGAAAAAGAGCTGCAAGTCAGTGAGAGCGGGGTGAGCAGGAGACACTGGGCAGCTGGAAGGAGCCAGAGAAAAGGAAGTGGGATAGACAGAAAAAGAAACACTCACTGGCTGGAAAGGGCTTGGGAAGGCGCGGGGGGGGGGGGGGGGGGGGGAGGGGAGGGAAGAGTACCCAGGTGCCAAAATATGCAATCGTAACCCCCTGTATGAAAATCCACTTTTTTAGCAAGAACACAGTAAGAATATGCAGATGTTTACACGCAGGCAAATACACTGAATTCCAAATAAACAACTTCCAAGTAAGATTTTTTTTTTTTTTTAAACTTCAAATTTCAGCAAATAATCATCCTCTACTCACAGGCCAAACCTGTCTTTTGAAGATTATAAAATAAGAGTCACAAGCACCTTTCTCAGCCAAGAGAGCATTACCTTCTTCTTAAGGTAAACCCCCTTCATTAATGGACAAGTTTGCTCTTTTCATTAATTGTGTCCTGATGAAGCAATCAGATAAATGAAGCAGACAGAAAAAAAGCGGACGCTTCTGGGGGAAGACTTGGATTGAGGAAGGTCAGAGCTACAGCAGGTGGTTTTACTTTATCATCTTGGCATCTGCGCCCAGGCTGCCTCAAATGACACTGCTGAAGCTTTTCAGTCTGTGGCTGCTCTGATACAAAGAGCAGAATCAAACTGTACCAACAGCTCCAGGTGGAGCTTCCCGCTTCCTTTTGAATGCACCTCAGGGTAAGAAGGGGACAAGGACAAGGGCCAGGGCAAGACAGGCAGAATAGGACCTCCTATTTGCTTTCTATTTCCTAGAGAGAAGAGAGAATTATAAGCCCCAGGATAGCCTATAGAATCACAGAATGATATGGGTTTGGAAGGGACCTCTGGAGATCACCTATGGAGCCCCATGAGGATGATTTTTATCACACCCCTCCCACCTCGTTCATCACATACCTGGACAAGTTGCATCCCGAGGATGCTAAGGCAAAAAAGAATCCCCCAAAGCCCACAACCCCAAAATCATTTAAGCCCTCGAAGTTTTCACACAAGTGAAATTTAAAGGCTCATATTGTATTATGAAACTGAGGTACCTACAGCACACCTAATGAGCACAGATGTCCCACTAAGCTGAGCCTCAGAAATCCTCTTCTAACCTCTGGTGGCTTGGATAGGAAACCAACAGGTGTCTTCACAGGGGCTTGACACACACTACAGGTGCTGTGACCTTATCCATCCAGCACATGCTCACAGCTACTGTCATTCAGATGACATTTAGTGTTGGTGGTTCCCCTCCTTCATATAATACCAGACGTAGGCAGAGCATTTGCTAAGGTCAACTACTACGCACCAAGTCTAACTCTAAATGACGCAAACCCCATCTCTCCCCTCCCCAGAGGGTGACTTAACCCCCAGAACAGACACCTACAATAGGCATTTTTCTCCCAGCTCACCAGTGGGCATCCCTATAGTGGAAAAAAAAAATACAATTCCTTCCAAGTGACCTGTAGCTCTTGAAATTTTGGAAGGAATGACCCAGATTCTTCAGACATTTCTGGCTTTGAACTGACAACTCTTTGGTGTGAAACAGAAACGGGAAGTTCTCATTTCCAGCTAAATTTCCAACCAACCCCTGATGATGTAACCCTACTCAAAAGTGGTGAATGCGTGTTTGAAGCCAAATCAAAACTCCATAAAATTCATTGTGATTGTCTCCAAATAGTCAATTGTCTCCAAAGAGTCAATCTGTGCCTCAGTTTTCTGGAGTGAGTTATACCATAGCCAACCTGAACAAAATGATCCAAGCTGCACAAGAAATACAGCAACACAGGAAAATAAAGAAACCACAAAGTTGATTTTTTTTTTTCTTAGAAATATATTTTGTAAGAAAACAATATTAACATTAAAAAGAAATGTTTATTATACAGTATAAAATAATTGCTTGAATTCAACTCAGTTCCTTATATATATAAAAAAAAAAAGCCTGAGGATTTGGTATGAAGCCTCAATTCTTACAGATTTGAGTCTTTCCCCTCCTGTGATTCCTACCGCATTAAAGAGCGAGTTTTTCCCCACGTCATCCTTAGAGCACCCAGACAAACACTCCTCAAACCTCCCTCATTCCTAAAATAAGTTGCTGTTCCCTGCCCAGATGTGCTCTAAGGGATCACCCATCCCCAGTCTACGTCCCCCATACCCACCCTCAGATTCCATCCACCTACCTCTTTTGGCCAAGCAACTATACAAGCGACAACACAGGTTGCAGCTAGCTCGGAGCCTCCCCGTATTAATTCGTTGGCTAATTATGAACAGTGGCCAGCCACTGACAAATAATGTATAAAGGCTGAGCTGTTCTCAGCTGTCTGTTCCCATAAAACCTGTAAGAGCATCTCAACGCTGCCGTTCACCTGCCAAATCCGGCGGAAATGTGCAGAGCTCGTAAAAGCTCGAAGGGGAGACAAGGACAGGCAATGCAATGAGATAAGCTTCACTTTTTTAGGAAACTAAGCTAAAAAAGTCATTACTCAACTGCAGGATTTACAACTTGCAGATTTTGTTGTAGGAAAATACGCCTGTTCAGTAACTATAAACACCCCTAATGCATTTCTGTGGCTTATTACATATTCGTTTTTTATTTACTTCTTTTTTGGGTAATGCCAGCTTTGTAATGTCAATTACCCTCCAGGTTTGAAAGGCACCCAGTGACCAGCATTCTGGTGTAATTATTCATGACATTGGTGTGATTTACCTCCCCCTCCCAATAATACTGACAAGTTTAACAGAAATCTATTAAGTTAAAAAGAACAAAGATATATATATTACATTTGCTAATTGCAAACAACCTCTTTTAGCTGCAATTTTTCCCATTGGGATTAAAAAGTGCACCAGTTTAACATGTCTGTACATTAAAAACAGTTTAAAACATTAAATATACAAACAGCAAGAGATTTTAAATATTTTGTATCAAATACTATAGGACAATATAATTTACATTTTTTTTTTTAACACAAAACATTACACCTGAAATATAACTTTAGATATTACAGAATATAAAAATACATACTTTTTGTCTAAAAAATGTCTTTGCAGGTTGTGGCACGATGTAATACTTTTAAGGCACACCATATTTTGGCAGTCTATATTTGCAATTAACTGTGCAACGATAATAAAAATGACCTGTAATTAACCTTTTAGAACTGCAAGGCCAGATGATCTCCCTTCTTCCTGGAATAGCCCTTTTAACCAGGTAAAAACTTAAGTTGAACCATTAAGGTGTTTCTGTGACTCACTTCGGCCAAGGCCTGAGCTCTCCAACCCTAATCCAGCAAAGCAAGAAGAGGCTTTATTAAGCATGTGAAAAGCCACATCAAGTGCAACGGGATTAGTCACACTTTCACAATCTTTGCTGTCTCAGGGTCAGAACGCCCAACCTCAAGCAAAACTGAGCCCTACAATGCAAGCTGGGAGCCAAGTTCAGTCCTGCCCTACATTTGCGCCAAAACCAGTAAGAGTAGCACAGGTTAAAAAGTCAGGGCGGAACTTGGAAACAGAAGTTCAATAGTATTAATTGCTCTGATTTCAACTACACCGATGAAAAAGTCATAATGACTCTACTGAAAGCAGCGGAGACATATGAAGTAAAAACTGCTATAAGACAGAATTGGGAGAACTATGTAATTTTGTCCTTCTGTGCACTTGTGGGACTCCCGCTGGAGTCAGCACAGGGCAAAAAATGCGTCTTTAGATATATAAGGCTTATACAGATGCAATTGGGTTGCAAAAGATTTTCAGTTCTGGCTTCAAGTTGTTTCTGGACCACTAAAAGCCCAAACAATTTTCAGCACACTAAAAAAATTCAATCTAAATCCCTTACTTTAAACGCCCCAAAATAAGTTGCTTCTTGTGACGAATCCAGTAGCAATGGGTTTGATACCTGTATACTTATCATTTCACCAGATTTTAATTTAAAAAACCCTCCAACATTGACAGAATAAAAATGAAATTCTGAATTCCCTGACCAGTATTTGGTGCTTCCTCCCTTCATCAACACATCAGAGCGCCTTATTTTAAGGTTTGTCTTAATCATATATACCATCAGCTGAAGCCCTCTTTTAGTCAGGTTTCCTGAAGTTTCATGATGTCTAAAACAAATGTTGGCATAAAGGTAGTAAAATCCGTCTTGATTAACAATTAGTTTTCCATCATTGAATGTCATATTGGATAGGTTTGCCTGGCCTTTGTCATGATGCCAGGATGTGAGGTTCACTTTGCGAGTTCCTGAAGAGAAGAGGAAAAAAATATAATTATTTATAAACATTTAACAAACCTCAACATTTAGAAAGCAATCTCCAGGTTTTTAGAATCAATAGCAACTACATATATATATATATATAAGTGAATATTAGGCAATTGTGGGAAAAAAAAAGTAAGACATTTCCTTTTTTCATCCTGTACTGTCACACTTGGCTTGCTATTTATAACTGCCCTCCCACCAGAACATCTGCTGGACCACGGGACAAAACACCTGCTTGGACAATAGTTTGATTACGCTACGCAATCACACAACAAGCTCTGTATAGGAATTGCGTTCCACCTGAAACATTATTCGAGAATCAAATACTTGAGAGGAATTTGAAATGAAAAAATTACTAACGAAAAACCAGCAAATCTTATTACCAGTCTGTAACCTGTAAAAGTGTCTTCAAAAAATGACTAAACAAAATCTGAAAACAAGGCAAACTGATAGTTCCCTCAAGAAAAAGCTTATAAAAGCTTCCCATATTTTATATTCTTGTAATGGTACACAAAGGTAAACATATTTCTATTTGAGAACACGAAAAAAAATGGGGAAAAAGTCAGTATAATTGTGCATCTTTGGTATTACACAATATGTTGCCTAGACTTTAGATAGCACTTCAATTATGATATAACAAACCTTTTTATGCAAAAACAACACTTAGATTTCACCCAGTGCTTGCATATACCAGAATAAGGCTCCATGATCTGGTTTAGTAATATCCTAGGTATCTAGGATAGTGGTCCATAGCACAATTCTAGATCTTTGATAATTGTACAAATACTTATAGCTGGGCAATTATAGCTATTTGGAAGGTAAACTCAGGTTCTTTGTCTAACATCTAGAGGAAGGTCTTGGAAAAAGAGCTTTAGGAAGACAGATGTGATTATGGATGCATTGCTTTTCTTTTTTTGCTTTCTTCTTGTATTTGTATTTATGTATCTTAAGTTTCAAACTAGAAACAATATGTTGATGTTCCATGCTTGAAGGAGAACAGTCCCCTTCAAATTATCTTAAGGTAGAGATCCATAAATTAGGAAAAAAAAATTAAGATACTATTGTCTCTGTCTCTCCACAGAACAACACACATGTTGGAATCAAAATACACGTACACAGTTACTAAGACTGACTACCAAAAAGACAGATTAATAGAATTAACATATTTAATCAAGCATTATTGAATTACTTCTAACAGGTAAGCCTTTTCAGCCCTGCCTGCCTGATGGTAAACAGGAAGCTGTCCCTTATCTGTTAAGGTGACAGAATGCTCTGTGAAGAGAACAAAAAAGAGCTGAGAGACTGGAGATGTGTTGATTAGCTTGTCGGCTCAGCACTGCCCCTGAAAGCTAACCACACAAACAGGTACAAATGTCCCCCAGGAACTCTGGACTGAAAGGCACCTCCTGGGTACTATTCTTCCTTGAGAGAGTGGTCAGTCACTGACTGGAACAGGCTCCCCAGGGAAGCGGTCACGGCACCTGCCAAGAGTTCAGGGAGTGCCTGGACAACGTTCTTAGACATATGGTTAGTTTTAGGTAGTCCTACGAGGAGCAGGGAGTTCGACTCAATGATCTTTATAGGTCCCTTCCAACTCAAGATATTATATGATTCTATTAATGAGGCTGTGAGAAGAGCTGGCCAGGCAGGAGGTCAGACAGGCACTGAGAGAGAAAGCATTTGAGTCTGCCTTCCCAACCTGGACACGTTTGACACTTCAGTTTGGTTTTGGTGGCAGTGTTAAGCAGCAGCCCAAATAGCATTGCTGCTACAGCACGTGTATTATGCAGAGGTTTATCACAGCATTTTCTGTTGAGGAGCACGCCCTGCCGCACACTTGCCATACTGTCTTCCACCTCCCTGGCTTCACCACCATTCCATTATAGCACCCACCTCATCTCACATCTCAATCTCACATTTATTCAGTGTAACACACAGGGCATAAAACACAACAGATGAGAGTTGGCCAACTTGTCCTCCTAACCACCAGCAATTTTCAGAGCACGAGACTAACTGCATTTTCTCCCTTTGAGGTACTCACAGCAGTGGGTCCACAAAGACACCAGAAGACCTTACACCTTAGGCTGCCAGTGCATTTAAATGTCTGCTTGGAATATTCAGTACCTTACTCTCCCAACATCATAGAATCATAAAATGGTTTAGGTTTGAAGGGACCCTAAAGATCATCTAGCTCCAACTAGATGGGACAGGGACACCTCCCACTAGGCCAGCTTGCTCAACGCCCCATCCAGCCTGGCCTTGAACAATTCCCAGAACAATCTATTCCCACCAAAATTTCCATGGCATATGGCAGGGCCCAGTGCCCTTTCCTCCAAGGGTGTATCGAGGCATGCCCTGGAACCACCAGTGCTTGCAAGTGTGCTGGAGAAAAGCCCCAGGTCTATTTGATTAGTTAAAAAGATGCCTCCTGAATTTGTTTGTGTAGAAAAACACATGGGGACACAGGGACAGGGGAATTTGAGAGCTATGAGTCTTCCCTAACTGCCAAGGGCAAGCAACTTCCGCATGCAAGAGGAATGCTTTAATACTAGTCCAGAACAAAAAGCTTCTGGCACTTTTCCACAAAGGCTTGAGCAAAACAAAGGCTGTCAAAAGTAGATCATAAACAGCTGCTCCCCTATGGCCCCAGAACAGTCAGGTAGAAATTATACAAGCACAATCATACAGAGAAGCCGTCTTCTGTGCAGTGCCTCCAAAAAACTGCTGAAACCATCAATTAATTGGAAGTGACACTAAGATCTTAAGTTTCGTAGCCTGGAATTATTCACCTGCAAGAGATGCTGAGCTAGGGGTACCAGAGCACACCTCTGAAGCACTGGGGACAGCCGAGGAAGTTGTAGAACTTCTTGTGAACAGTGTTAAGTCTTCCAGAAATACTGCCCCAAGGAGAGTGGGCTACCTTCAAGGTGAGGAGGATAGGCAAGAAACCACTGCTTGGATCAGAGGAAAGGCACATCAGAGATATGGGACAGGAATGTATACATACAGAAGAGAAAAGCATACTGGCATGCTGTGACTGACTGGTGGCACACTGGGTAGTTGCCAGCCAGATTTTTATTTACCTGGCAAGTAAACTTTTTAGTTGCCAGTTGATTAAGACTAGCAATTTTGAAGAAATCCTTAGGGGGAATGCAAGATTCTCTGCTGAAGAAGGGGGAAGAGAGAAAATAGGTGCCACAGTTGCTCGTAATTGAGATGCTGAGAAGGGCTCTGAGTGAAGTCTGGTCACGCTGTTTTGGTGTTGAGGGCAATATGCATCACTCATCCATGGTCAGGTGGATGGTCAGGCCAAGAGATGATGGAAGATGACCATGTATCTGTTTTGAGCAGGGAATTAGCCTAGGTAACTGAGGCAGATGGGCATTTTGCCCTTCAGAAGAGGCCACAGCCAGCAGCACAGCACAAAGATGTGTTGGTAGGAGTTATGCCATGCAACCTTTAATGGCAGGAGTGAGCAGGCTCTCAGCACTGTGGGTGGTAATACACCCAAATTTGGAGACACCGAAACAATCAGTACCTCAAAACACAGGCAGAGGAGAAAACTGGAGCATACAAGTGCCAAATCAGCTGTCCGTATATCAGAAACTCTGAAATATAATCCAAGCCATGGGACAGTCAGAAATGCTGCAATATAGTATCTTCTGTGATAAAATTTACTATGGAGCCACGAAAAAAATAGTACAAGGTAATTCATGTTGACAGAGAAGGAAGAGGTCAGAGAGAAAATGAGCCAGATAACCTTCCAGACACGGTAAAAAGCATTAACAAAAAAGTGAAGATAATACACAGTTTTTCTGGTAACTGAAGACAAATCAAAACAGCGTCTTGGATATTTGTGAGCATGAACTAAGACAAATAGAAAAGAGTTTCAATAAAATTAATGAGTAAGAAGGAAGACGACGGGAGGGGGACAGTGCAGAAAGTAGCCCTGTGTCGATAATTTGTTTGCCTTCTAGTAGCTTTCAGGTATAAATAAAGCCTGAGGGAAGGACCAAAGCACTGTTTGCTCTGAAAAACTGCTTTGGAGGCAAAGGGCAGCCAAGCTGAACCTGTAGCTGTAAATAGCTCAGAATACTACAGCGTTTCCTTAGACAGCTAAAGGTATCAATTCACATCCCAAACGGTATATTTAACATTTAAATTTATTTCTCTTTGTGATTTTTCTCCTTTAAACTGTGAGTAATTTCTGTAATCAATTTATAAAAGAAAATTCACTGTTTTCATTTAAAACCTAGGTAGCATTTATAGTGAGCTCTGGTAAAAAGCAACCAGGAAGCATCCAGCTTTAACCTAAGGCAGCAAACCTAAAAAATACACACAGCAAGCCAAACCACTATGGCTTCTGCAGCCAAATGATGGGTGGAGACACCAAGATCTAGGAAGGGTTATTTTCTCCCCTCCCTTGCACCCCCCCCCAGCTGCAAAAGTGCATTTGGGGCTTGATATTATTGTAAGCCAGATAAAAGGAAAATTTTCACTCACACACACTGCTCAGTGACCCTTCATGGAGGGTGTTCAGTGGCAAACTACCTAAAATAAAATCCTGTTTGACAATGATGAAGATTGATTCTTTTTTGTTTGTTTGTTTGTTTCCTAACATTATCTATTTTGGGTCAGAGTGATGACAGTAGGGGACCTTAAAATACTAAGACCAGATCTGTCCAGATTCATGAATGAAATAAAACAATTTAGTAGTATTTCAAACATGTAGGGTAAGGAATCAGGGGAAGAAAATAGAACTTGCCACTTGCAGTCAGAGGAAACAGGATGTGAGAGAAAAACTCCTGGTGACCCTCAGGCAAATTCTTCATCCTTTATGCCCGTCATTAACCTCTATGCCACCCAGTCAAGTGGATACTGCCTCATACCAGTGAGCATGATACTAAAGTGTCTCACAACCAGTAGATTCAGGGTTCCAGTTACCCATAAGGATGCAGCCCCTCACTGCTGCAATGCCCACAACGACTGCAGAAGCTGTGCGCATGATTAACACCCTGGCAATGTTCTTCCAAAGCAGACAGAAGCCATATGTGCCAGATCAGGAGGGAGTATGTCCAACTCATCACGCTGGTAAGGGGTTGATCTGCTCCAAGGAGAAACAAAGCAGCTTCTTTTCACAGGCACTGTATTTCTAAGGGTTACAGCAGCCTGTGCTATTAAAAAAAAAAAACTGAAGAGAGCAAGCAAGAGCAATGCCTCCCTTGCCATTACCCACAGATGTGTAACTTCACTCCCAAGAAGGTTAATGCAGTGAAGCACAACAGTAAAAATTATCAGCTGCTAGCCCTGATAAAAATACAGTTTACAGCAACACCCCCCACAGGAAAAGGTGGATTTCATAAAGTGTGACACTTACACACTCCACTTCTGTAAATATAAGTGATCTGTCTCTGTGATTAGCAAATTAATTGAATCCTTCCAAAGACAAAATGCTAAGACAAGTTCACTGATACTGCATCTTCTGCTACTGATCTATGTCAAAAGCCAAAATCTGACTGAAATAGAAGCTTGTCAAGAAGCATTTCAGCTACTAAGAAAGCTTGTAGAAGTTCTGACTCCTACCTGACAAGCTGCTAAAGCGCTCTGCTTATAAAGCTCTGGATCTTGGCAATGCCAATGCACTTGAAGGGAGAAAGAATCCTATCCCTCCAGGCAAGAAGCTAACTCCTTGTGTACTGAAGTGCTTTGTCTTTAAATAGAACAGGAGCAAGGTAGTACTACACAGGCTGCTAAAATCTCAGATTTCAAGCCCCAACACAGCATTCCCCTTTGGTTTGGTTATATAAAACAGAAAAGCAATGCACATAGCTTAATTAACAAGGAGTTCAGCACTGCAGAATGTGTACATCTTCAGAGGAAGAAGACTGTGGCGATCAATCCCCCCTCCTATCTTGAGATTCTCTACCCAAATAACTTCAGAATAAACTCTGGTTTACTTCCACCACACCAATGATGATTGTTGTGCTGAGAATACAGAGAGAAAAATCTCAACTGACAGTGCTCCAGAGTAAAGAAGGAAACAGTACTGAGACATCTTAAAATTGCAGGAATGAATCTTTTCCCCTGGAGAGTGTTCCAAGACAGACTCATGTCATGTTACCTCATATTGTACTAGTGAGGATATTCCCATCCAAAGATACCTGTGGGTAGAGAACAAGACCTCTGGCAAGATAAAAGAATGCCACGCTCTTACCAGAGGGGCAGACAAAAGCCACAGGAACACTTTTTCCTTCCCCTAATCAATAGCTCAGAAACATATTGTATCCAAGTCAACATGTCTTGATGTGAAGTCTATACCAGCCCTGCAACATAATAATGAATGGAATATGACAAAACCTTTTCAACATGCCATTAGCAGAAGGAAACCTTTGCTATAAATTCATATGAGAGTGCAGTGTACCCACAGGGGGCAGGGAACTAGCAGGCAAGTTATAATAATGACATTGGGACTGTAGTTCTAGGTTTTCAACACCTCAAAACGAAAAATGAGCTTCCTTTATGGCAAGTTCTTACACTGATGGGCACCTGACATGCATGTGTATTGCATATTCATAGAAGATTCTCAGTTTCCAGATCCACCCTGAGGACAAATGCTGTACATTTGTCTGGGTGCTGACACCCAGTACAGATGTGACTACACTTCAACACACAAAAGCAGTTTTGCTGTGAAGGGTTGGATAGGTGGACATAAAACATTCTTGAATTTTACAACAGAAAACAACACATTTCTTCATCTGACAACAGGACTTAAAAATCTTAGACTTAGTGGAAGGGAAACATCTTCCGACCTGCAAGATCTGGATTCTGGACAATCTTTATGCTGGTAGATCCTTGTATGTATGCATACATCTATGTGTATATCTGTATACATATGTATAGCTGATGTCCAGGGTAAGTAGAACTCCAGATGGGCCTACTAGCCTAAGAAAACAAACTTCAGAGGAGAGCATTCAGTACATATCTTCATTCTTCACCTGAAGACAGCAGAAAGAGGCAGGCCAAGCCCTCAGACCTTGATCTTGAAAACCGGTCATTTGAAATGGAGGCCATTCAGAACATAACAGACTGGTGTAAGACACCTGAGGCAAAGGGGAGCAATCCTCCTGTTAACACTACCCCTGCTGCCTCTGATCCAATTTGTTTTCATTATCAAAAGCCATTTCTGAAATCCAGTCTGTTGCTGGTATTGCTGAACTATTTTCATACACTTCACTGTTTAATCATTTATAGTAGCATTGGAAGTATTCACTTAAAACTGAACTTACCAGATGGAATATTCTTGTCATCAATAATGAGATGGGCAAAAGGCTGCTTCTCAGGTTTGTTTCTCTTGTACAGGTCCATTCCTAATGCCTCCATTGCAGCTAGAGATAAAAGAATCACATTACCTCAGAAAGACAAGTTTAGAAGAACTAAAATATTTCTTATTAGTAAAACAGCACCTACCTTTTTCTGGTCTTGGTGGCGCTCTTCCCATGACACGCTGGACTTCCTAAAATGAGAAAGAGACGTTGCTTTGATGTTGTTTTGGGGTTTGAAATATTGCATATTGCAGTAGTTTGCACAATTACAATACTCTGAGTGTAGGTATATGGGAAGGTTGTTCTACCAACAGTATATTCAGATGCCTGGGATACAAATTCTTGTATTCACATGATGTATAATATGAACACACAATTTAGCTGCAATAATCAAATTACTTCCTCAGTCCAATACATCTGATAAAGGTGCATAGGAATGATGGTGTGTATGATCACTGCACTATATTGAAGTAGCAGTGACAAGACATTTACAACCTTTCCTACTTACTGCACTTGGAATATTTTTCTAAGTATAATGGAACAATGACTGCAAAGAACACATCGCATAAAACAATGGACTTTATGAACCGCTTTAATTACTTGGGGTCAAAAGGTAACAAGAAGAGGCAGTTCTACACAGGGACTAGTGTATAATCTCACTAAAATCTAAGGAAAGCTAATTTCTGAATTTCATTGGTGATGGGGTAAATGAAAACTTCCACACCTCACACTTGACCACTAACAGGGAAGGCTGCAAGACTACAAAGCTTTACAATCAAGGCTCATTTCTAACAAGGTATGCAGGAACCGAAGGACTAAGCATCTTCCACATCTGTATTGGGCCAGAGGGATTGTGTGCCAGAGTTTGGAAGTATGCAGTCTTCAAAACTGCAGATGAATTTTAACATGAATGAAACCCACATTACCCAAAACTAAGAACAGCACAAGTAACAGACATCAGGCACCACAAAAAGCCTTGCTTTTCATAATCCACACCTGTTTTCCTCTTGAGAAAACATACAAACAGCAGTTTTCAAAAAAACCTAAGCAGCTTGTTCTTGTTACAAGCCTGGACTGAGTCTTGGTAATACTAGGTTCAGTCCTCAGTTCTGTCACCTCTTCCCCCATGACTCTCTTCGTCTCTGTTTTCTAAAAAAACAGGGGTAATATTCTACTCGCTATTCAGAATACCTCATACCACATAGCCATCAAGAAGATGTTTAGTAAAACGAAACATTTTACTAAAGATAACAAATCATATCTCATCTTTGAAACCTAAGAATGGTCGTTTGTCATGTCACACCTACTGCTGTTTGTCTGATTCAATATGCAATACGCTTGAGATTTGGCCAGATCAGCAAATGTTCCACTGCGCTCTCAATCACTGTGGTGTTTTAGAATTTGAAGTCCTGCTTTGAAAACACCTAAATTCCTGCTTTTATGTAATTTTGCAGCCGCAGTGAAAACTAACGCCTTAGCTGGTGCATTTATTACTCTCACTTTCCCCTTTCAGTAGGTGTTTGAATGTTAAACCGAAATGAAAAGCCACAGCAGAATGGAAGTTGTAGTATGACTATCAAAGCATAACACTTCAGCAGAGATATGCTGATTTTGTAGATAAGAATCATTAAGATACTTTCTGCTGTAGAGACGAGAAGAAAAGCAGAAGAATCACAACTTCAAAAGAAGCAAAACTCATGTCCACCTCCCCCATTTACATTCACTTCCCCTCTCTGATCTTCGTACTTCAATGTCAGTTCTAGGAGCATGAGAATGAAGCTCAGTTCTAGGAGCTGCACACCAGCATCAGCCTCTAGCCACACTTGAGCTCTTTAACTTCATCAGAAGTAGGAAGACAACAAAAAAAATTCCAAGTACAAGATACTGCAAAAAGTGACAAAAGCCTCTGAAGAGAAGAGGACATAAAGTAAGAGAGACTGGGAGATGGATCACACTCTCAGAGACTACTGCACCACACCTGCTCCCAACCCTTTCCCTAGAAAGGGAAGACTCCTTTGTTATCTTGCTTGCTTAATGGAAACTTCTCAGATCTGGAGTCTGCTTTCGTATCCTTTCCTTCTGGGGGATGTGATAAGGCAGAGAGCCCAGAGAGTCTACTGAGCAGATCCAAAAAGAGCTACGTACATTTTAATCTCCTGTTATCTAAATTGGTACTAAAAAAAAATCCCATGGTTGGTAACTGCACAGCCCTTCAAGTCCTTCCATGAACTGGCCAGTCACTATCCTCCTCTTAAACTACATTCTTTTTCTCAGTATAGAGTTCTGCTTCTGCACATTTCCAAAGATGCTTCAGCTTGAGCAGCTGGGTACCTCACCTTCTGAGATCTAGCAGCCTGACTCAGCTTATCTTCCATGCGGACAGGCTGGGGTCCTCATGAAAGGCAGTCTGAGCTGCTGTCTTTCTAACTGTTGGTGGTGCTGTTCATCTGCAACATCACTGCTTGGTAAGCAGAACAACTACCCAGGAAGATTTGGGCCCACAACTCTCTTTGTCCTGATGGTCTTGAGCCCACTTTCCTGTTTCCTAGGAGCATTTCTCTCTGGCAGAAACACTCTCCTGTACTCCTCTTGAAGCTATGCTACTAGGAAATTAGGAATGGAAGTATCATTACAACAAAAGGGAGATTATAAGCATGAGCCCAACACCGACACACTGAAGAGAGCTGGAGACTGGCTCATGTTCATTGACTCTTCCAAATGCTTGTCACTGGATTAGAAGTGGCAAGCCTGTGGCCAGAAAACGGAAATCCTCCATCGGCCGAATTCTCCCAACACTGGACTAGTGTCAAGTCCTTTACTCAATTCTGACCAGCCCCACAAAATTTTGACATTGCTTTCTGTTCTGTTGCCTAGGCTTCCAGAAGGAAGCTGAAAACACATGAGCTACTCCCTAGACAACAGAGACAGAGCTGTGGGTTTGCTCCTGAAGGATATGTAGTTCAACACTTCTCTTGATTTTTTTTTTACTTCATGTTTCTGAAGTTCCAAGGTGCTGATACACAACCTACCTTAGAAAAGCATTTTAGCATGTACTGACTTCTAACCCTGAAGGCCTCAAGGACCACATTTTTCAGTGGATGTCTGAAGATATCCAGATATTTAAAGATGGCCTTCTAGTGGGATTATAAAAATCCTCTGATATCCTTAGTGCAAGGAATTAAGAGCTAGGATTTTCCAAATCTTTAAAGTATCAACTGCACTCTTTAGCACCTGAATGTCTTTAAGCATCTCATACCTAATGACAATGTACACTACCATTAAGAAAGCAGGAACAGCTCAACAGAACCTGTCACTAAAACACTGCTATAATGGCATGTGAACTGCTGACAAAATATTACCAGTGACTTCTCTTACGACTTCCACCCACAGAACCATGTGCACTACCAAGCTGTTGAGCTATTTTTAGAAAAACTGTACACAAAAATCACACCACTCTGTTAGTCTTATGATAAACTGCACTTGTACACCTTCGCATCATTTGCTCGCTGCCCACCAAGTCAGCTCTGCTGGCCTGCTTCCCACATTCCAATCTCCTTCATACAGCCACTGTTTAAACAACAGACAAGCAGCCAGTCACAAAAATGAAAAATGTGTCTTCCTTCACTGAAAAAAAATTTAGATGCCATTGGAAAGCTGCAAAACTTTCACATTTTAAAAGCTAAAAATCATGCTTTAAGTGCCTGGAAAGTTGGGAACTGCTCTTTCCTCATCCACAGCAGGCTGCAGGTTTTAACCCTTAGCATCTTTGAAACAAAAACAACTCTTAAAGTTATGACCAATATTGAGGATGCAGAGACAAGGTTACATTTGAACATGTGACACTTGTGGATTGTTTTTCCTCTCTTTTGGCTTTTACAATATCTCAGTATCTACGTTGAGCATCTCTAAGTAGCCTTTTGAGACCAATCAGAAGAGACCCCCTCTGGACATTCATGTATTGCTTCAGCTTTGATCTTAAAGCTCCTTTATGCAGTTGTTTCTTCTACTACCTGAATGCTTTAAATCCAGCTAATACCAGGAAGAAGTATCTGATTATCTTGCTGGAAACTCAGCAATTTGAAGAATGCTAATCAGAAAGGAAGTGAAATAGAACGTACATGAACCAATATTCATCAGAAGATAGTTTAGAGATCAGCACTACAACCTCTATCCAAATGAGTAGTCTATTGTCTGCAGAAAAAAAAAAAGACATGTAAGGTTGTAAGATGGAAACTGAAATTTTAGCAATTTACAGCACTCATGAAACCTTGACTTTGTCCACAATTACGTGAACTTCAAATGTCTGCTAAGTATAGAGATCTCTTTATAAGCGCTGCCCTGGAGGTGTAGCAAAGTACTCTGTTGCCATGTGGGAGACTAGTTTATGCCTGAACTCCCCAAGCGGCGAGAAGCTGGGAGTTTTGCCAAGAAAAGTTACTTATGAATTGACCCAAGGTATGTTTGCAGTCCTTTCTACTTCAGGCTCATAACAGACTTCATAAGAACTGTGGTTAGTGCATCTGGACTGCCAAAAGGTTTTTAAGGTTACATGCAAAAAAAATTAAGCAAACAGACAGGCTAAGAAAGCATATCGTTTGTCTCATGTAAAGTTTATATGCAATACGAGTAAGCTGCTCCTTAAGTGGTATTTTTATCCTGGAATGTTAAGGAATTCACCGTTAGATTTTGATTAAAATAAAAATTGTAATTATTATTTTTTCAGGAGACAAATGTTTCTAGACCTGACCTTGAGCCCTACTACACTAGTTTTCATAAGAGCACTTTCATTTTCAATGTCAATGCCAACCCCTGCTTTAGATTTAAGCACTAGGTCTACAGGTGTGCAAAGAAAACAGATGAGGACCAGCACAGTAAGCTAAAAGCTGTAACCAGACCATAAACCTGAGCAAAAGCAAGTTGTCTATTTTCATTTCCTGAACAGCTTGAATTGCAAAAGACAAAATATTGAAAAAATCACAACATTTAAACGGTATTTTAAAGTGTTCCATTTCAGTTACTCTGTATGCTGCCAATTCAAATAAAGATACCAGTTCTTAAGAGACACACTGGTTAGATTCTCCTTCAGGAAAGTGAAGAAAGTACCAACAACAGGAAACCTATTTCAAGTCACATTAGCTATATTCCCACACATGAAGGATTAGCACAACTGGAAGTTAAGATTCAGCTGCATCCCTGCCCTTCATTGTAGCAGAGCTTACAGAACATGATAAAGTATAGTTTTGCCTTAACACTGTTTCTTTCACTTCTCTGATATACCTAAAAGATGCAAATGTAGGCCTAGGCAAGCATTTTCCTATTTTTCTCAGTGTCATCAATATATGATGACAAAGCATCTACAACACTGACCCAGCTGCTTAACACATTCTGTTGCATTCAAAGGAAATTCAGAGTCTGATTACTTTGGCAAGTTAAATTTTATTGTTCTCAAACTAATGGTCATCAGCCAAAAAAAAGTTATCCCTACTCACTACTTATCTTGGCCACGGACATTGCAGCATTCGACCTCCATCCAGAATGGCAGGATATGCAGCCTCAGCTAAAGCCAGTGCCTTTGTTGAGAAACCAGCAGCGAACGACCAGAATGCAGGGCTTCCCATTCACTTACTGTAACACGCCCCTTAGTCTGTCATGGGAGCTGCATGAACCAGCAGTCTAGTACCAGCACAAAGAGCACAGAAGTAGGCACAGTGTAAAACAGTCTATAAAATGCTAGAAGATAGAACTAATCCTACAGAACTGACTTTTTTTTCCCCTTACGCTTTTCAAGGAGGTAGGCTAGCAAATGGGACAAGACATGAACTCCTAGGTTTCTTTAAGTTTTGCTCACAAAAAGATCTGTCACTCAGGGTACTCCATTAAAAGCAAGCATTAGCAGAATTAAAGTACCATATAATTAACTCAAGTACAATTCACTCTGTGAAGCGTACATGAGTTCAGTTCAAATCTAATGTAGTATCCTTTAGGAAAAACTGACAATGTTATGTAGATGTGAAGTAGTGGTAATGGATCTGGTAAGCCAGGAAAACCAAATACCATAGCAGACATTCAGCTTTTAAACAGCCCATAATTAGCACTAAACACAATCACGAACACGCAAAGATATCAAAGGCAGTAACTGCAGTAAGAGGCGATTGTGACAAATATTTAGCTTGCCTAGGCTTCTTCATTAGGGCTGACTTCTTTAGCTGACTACTTGAGTTATTTGTGTTTGGAAACAAGCTGTCATTCTCAACCACTGGGCAAAGACTGCCTGGTTGTCATGCTATGACAGAGTAGCTCTTCTGCTGCTGTGGGAACGGTCTGCACAGAACAGAGAACTGGCAAAGTGAGCTAAAGAAGTAAAAGAAGATACTATCCCTCAGTTCTGGGTTGCAGAAAGGGTAAGAAACAAGAGCAAATGTTATCTCCTCTGTCTTTCAGGCAATATTTTGCTTGTTGATGATATTTACTTGGAAGAATCTTGTCAGAAACAGAGTCAGGAAGATCGCTTTGAAAAAAACGTGGAACTGTCCTTTCTTATGAACATCAAAAGTGTTGGCAAACCTATACAAATATTATGGTAAATGACTACCTTTCAGGCCCATCCAAATGTCAGAAGGGCCAATCAACTAACTGCAACCATAGTTTTTTCAGTGCAACTTTAAGTCTTCCTTTCTTAAAAAAAAAAACAAACATGACTGAATACACAATTGGTTAACCACTACCAGGTTCATGAGCAAACAGAGTATGACCTTGGATGCAACTTCAGGTGTTATCTAAACACCAGAAAATACTTTCTAGAACTTACCTCTGAATATAGACATTGGAAGAATTGTTGTAAATTCAACAGGAGCGTAATATAAAGGAACACACAGTCTGTCTGCCACCTACCTTCTGCACAGCTCTTTGGAGACCCTGTTTCATGCTTCTACATGATTCTGGCATTAACTTCGCTTCTTGACTTTCGAAGGATGTATCATGCAAATCTGTATTTTCTTGATGTCCAAAAAGTGTTCTGACACAGTGAGCATGTTCTTTTGAAATTCTAGTAGGGTCCATCTGAAACAAAAATATAAGCACAATGACAGTTTTAAGTGTCTGTCCAAGAGACATTAAGAGCATTTAAGTGAGGGAGAATTTTCAACCATCTAAAAGTCTGGCACCTACTTAAGTTTATTATCTACATTTTCATTGTAAGCAATTAAGAGAGGAAAAATTTCTCCACTTAGAGGTTTATTTCATCCAATAAGCATGAGAGAGAGCAGAATGAATTATCTTCTGGAGCTGCCTAGTTTATTAGCTTAGACTAGATATCTGACTTTCAAAAGTTAAAGATAAATCCCACCCTTACAGTAAAATCAATAATCCTGAATTTAATTTTTTGACGACTCAGCACAAAATCACAATTATTTTAGCAGGCAACATACACAGCCATCCTATTGTAAAAACTATAGTTTGCAAGATGACACACAAATGCCAACTAGATGAACTTGGGGAAAGTATGCACAACATCTAGCACATCATTTTCAAGAGGAGAAACAGAAGAACAGAAGCCAATTATCACTGAAACTATTTTATAGGCAAGAGATACTGCTGCCTGAAACAGTCACCAAGTAAGACAGCACAAATTCAGAAAGACCAAAATATGATAACACTGTATTACAAAGCACCTCTGCCTCAATGGGACAAAGACTGGTAAATCTAGAATATCTGTGAGATATTTTTAGCAACCAGCCTTTGTGATTGAATCAAATATATTTTTAAACTGTAAATTTAGAATATTCTTGAATTCTACCAGTTAGATAAATTGGAAGGATATTCCAAAGATCAGGATTGTGACTTGGCAGAGTTTGATTGCATAAACATTATTTAAACCATTTCACCCTCTCCCCACACTCCATACACTTTACACTCAAGAGATATTAACCATTATTTTTCAGAGATGGCCTAAGACTCTCAGCAACTGTTCTCAACTGGTATCTATTCCACTTTTAGTTCAGGCTTGAAGAAGAGTTTGTGAACTCAAAACCTTGTCTAAGTTCTGTATCTGTATCAGCTGGTCTAATAAAGAACATTTACTTCTATCTTTCTGCATAAGGTGGAAGGAACAATTTTATCTGAGAATGACAAAAGGTAAATACATTATTTGTAATCATGATGAGGGAATGCCAAGACATTACAGACAGTGCCTAACCAGTATGAAGTTTCCTTTAACACAGCACTGAACAAAATAGATCAAAAGGAAGTTTTGCAGAACAGAAAACATGCAGAGTGCATCAAACATGTTATATCATTTGCTCACATGAACTACCTAACCCCCCAAAAGAAAAAAGCTAACTTAAAAGCATAAGGTTAGGATTACAAAGGTGAATTTGAGGCTACACCAGCCAGGCAGCCATCCAACAGGCACACACTGTAGAGAAACATTTGTTGCACAGATGGCAACACCAAGTGCTGCCTCATCTGTCACCATCCTTCCGCTGAAGTCTCCAGATGACAGATGTTTCCCTGATTTCCCTCAGACCAACATCAGCCCCTGTAACCTGGTTTAGCTGTCTCAGCTCCCCCTGCAGATTTGGAACAAAATAGGTCAGAATCATAGAATGGTTTGGGTTGGAAGGGACCTTAAAGATCAAGTTCCAACCCCTCTGTCCTGGGCAGGAACACCTCCCACTAGACCAGGTTGCTCAAGGTTCACCTGAAGATCAGAAGATGCCACGGCTTTGAGCAGAGGGGTAGACACAAGTTACAGAATGGCTTGGAGGAAGTAACATCTTCCTGGGGTGGCCTGACACAGCTAAATCCAAAAGAAAATCTGTGTATAGTCATTACAGCTCTATGAGTAAAGCACTAAAAAGTACACTAATGACTTCTGAAGTCAGTTAGTGCAGTGCAGCCCCATTAACTGTTTCAGCTGATCTAAACCAGCACCTCTGTGCTCTCACCTTCTTCACCACAAAATTGCATTCCTGGTTCTAAACCTCCTCTTCTAAATCAATAACCTGTGAGGAATTTTTGCTGATCTAATTTCCTGAAAGACTAGAACCCTGAAACCAACTCACTTCTGGTATCAGACAAGCATCAGAGCCAGTACAGCACAGGAATGAAAGAGCAGGAAGGCAGCACAAGCTTTAACGACTGTAAAACTGCACCCTAAAAGCATCTCTCTCAGTATGTTCCACTGGTATCCAGAACTCAGGAATTCAACTGTAAACTGAAAGAAAAAAAAAAATTAAGTGCTAAATGTTCACCAAGAACTGCTAAAAGGCAGATAATACGAAGTGACCAGGGTTGGAAGGTACCTCTGGAGGTCTGCAGTTCAGCCCCCTGCTTGAAGCCAGGGCTAACTTGTAACTTAGGTCAGGTTGGTCAGGGCCTTGTCTAGACAAGCTTTGTGGAATTTCCATCAATGGAGACTTTTCAACCCCTCTGAGCAAACTCTTAACCACTTGCATTGTGTAAAACCACTGATTTTGATGTTCAGATACAGTTCTTGCTGCCATTTATGACTGTGCCTCTTGTTTTTGCTGGGCACTTCTGAAAAGCCTGGCTCCATCTTTAGGTGATTAGCTTCCCTCACCTTAGTCTGTTCTTTAGGTTCAAAGAATCCAGTTCTCCATTTCTCATACACTATGGTCCCTACCCATCACTGTGGACTTCTGCTGGACTCTCTCCAGTTTGTTGATACATCTCTGGTACACAGGGCCCCGTTATTCCAGATGTAGCCTCTTCTGTTGGGACTGTTAGAGACTTGAGGGAATGAGGGTCTTCAACAGGATCTGCATGTTTCTTCCCCCCTCCACACACACCACAGGATAGAAGATAGAAAGCCACAGCAAGTAACTGCCAGTAGATACTCAATTTTATCAGTAATACTACCAGTGAGAGACTATAACCCCGGGTTTTGGATTTATTTAAACACGTCTTCTGACAAGTAGACAAGAAAACCAGGCTTCACAACACAAAGATCATGAAATTTGTAAAAGCCTGAGTGTCCAGCATGACAAATCACGCGCAGCGTAGACTTACAGCTACCACCCATCAGCAATCGGTCAAACGTGTCACACAACGCTGGGCTAGAACAGTAACTGCACATTGTACAGCAGCACTTACTCGGATTATAGTTTATCTGCTGAAGGCTTAAGACAGAAAAACCAACATCTCTGCACCCGCTGTGGGAAGACTGAAGGCTTAATGGAAACACTGTAACTGATAGCTTCGGCAACCTAAAGCTGTGCGGCCCATTCTGACAAACTGCAAGGCTCTAGCGATTCGGTGGTTGATAAAGTGAAGCTCTGCTCTTCAGACTAGCTAACCTGCCTGATTGCCCTTGCCTTTTTCAAAGAATACCTAGCCTCCGCCACATTTAACCATGAAAATTAGCTCACTTGCCTGAAAAGGCTTTCTCAGAAATCCTGCATCTTCTATCTGTACAAAGAACGCGTACTGAACTGCTGGGGCTGTAAACAGGCATTACCGAGCACCGAGACCAAAACTGCTGGCAAGAAGTGACGCGCAGAAAAACTTTCAAGTTTGCACGTTTTGAGAAGAACTTCTAAAGAGCCAGATGAAACACCAGAATGGCCTACAGGAATCAGCCAGCTGACTTGCCAGGCACAGAAGGTGAGCCTTTGAATAAACAGAGACATTCAGCATGAAGTCCTAAATACTTAATACCTGGAAGAAACACCTAGATGCAACCAAAAATAACAGAGAAAGCTTTTAACACATTAAGTAAGCTAAAGACCCTAGAGGAATTAACCTATTTAAACAGAGGAGTAGTGTCCAGCTTATGTTTCCTATGTTACTGTTGCGTATACATCCATCATGTCTGACCTTGGAATCAGATCAAACTTTGCAGTGCCCCTTGATTTTCAGCATCTCTGGACTCCTTTCACCTAAATGAATTCTGGCATTGTGAGTGCGACCAGATGAATTTACAGAATTAAGAAACAATTTTCTGATGTTCAAAAGATTCATTTTGATTTTTAAAGATACAATACATTCCAGCCAACTTTACCTATTAAATGTTGCCTCAATTATGCAACGTTACAGTATCACATTCTGCACTTAATCCTTACAATAAATGTTTACCATTTATACCTGTACTTATTTTCAAACTTAAAACAACTTCCAGATTATCAAGTATCACTTTGCATTCCATGATCTTTCTTAACCGCCAAAAAGGGCTTCTTCCAGGCTTCCAAAAAGTGCTAACAAGCAAGTGCCAGCAAGCTGTTTTCTGTTAGCCACTGCTCTAGCATGCACACGAAACTTTAGATGAAGTCTGAAAGGTGACTGTTTAAACCATACTTTCATTAAGGTCAGAGTTCCACAAATGCATGAAATGACAATAAAAATCTGTAATCCAGGTCCCCAGTTATCCAAGGGTGAATTCTTCAGTATGGTATGATACTTAACATTTGTATAGACTTTTTTTTTTAATGGGAAAAATGGTTAAGTTTGGATTCCTGGTTAAACTATGGGAGTTAGACATCTAGCCCCCACATCTGGACTGAGCACTTCCAGTTTGTTCCACTGCCCTCCAGTTCAGTCAGTGTTAACCCAAATTCCTACTCTTTTATGATCAAAGTACCTTAAGAAAATGGGCCAGAGAGAAAAGTTTAAAAACTAAGCTTTTGGAGATTATACTGTAGCATTTACCAGTGAATGTCAAATAATACTTCGCTCTCTCACGTTGCGCTGTGCATGAGTATCTCTTATGTGATGATCTCCAGCTGCTTTGAGTATCTAAATTTTCAAGGCATTTTCATTGATCACGAGCAAATATTCATCATGAAGTGTAAGCAAAATAAAAATCTAAGACCAATACATTTTGTTAGTGTTTAATTTCTTGGATTCAGTACATTGCACAAGATGGTCCAAAAAGAAAAGCCAGAACATCTTAATGTTTTTACATTTCGGAACACTATGAGCAGAATATTGGCAAAATTCAATTTTTAGCTTTTTCTTTCTTTTAGATATACCAGCTCATTGTCTCATTTGCATTGCACTGCATTATTTCTTGGCCACAAACATGTGTTTACCCGTGAAAATCTAGTGTCAGTCTTAGTTATGTGTCTTGTGAAATTCCAAATGCTCAAGCCACAAAATAAACAAAAGTAAGGAAAAACCAAAACCTCAACTATTGTCTCAGCTCATATTGTGTCATGATCCAGCCCAAGTGATTTTATGCAAATACAGATAAAATGTGTACGGTAAAACTGAGTCAGAGTTTACTCAGCCTCTTAAGTAGACTTTGAAAGAGCTTGTAAAATGTATAATTTTTATTATCAGCCTATACAGTCAAATCTTGCTAATTCGCATTTGGTTAATTCACCAATCAAACAATCCTAATCTTTTGGTGCACAGCTTCTACTGCTAACTACTCATTATTTTAACAAAATACACCATAATACTTAAGTTATGTTATTAAAGTACAAATTTAGATAGCTGTAATTTGTACTGAAAAGTACAAATTGAGATAGCTTAATACAACTAAATTTCACAGCAATCTTTTCAAGAGAAAGAGGTCAAATCATACCCTATGTAAATAAAACAATCTGCAAGACAGGTAAATAAGACTTAACTTCTGCAGGAAGATTTTTCCATCTATCTTATTTTGCAATAAGAAATTGGTGAACAAATATGGATTAACGTACCTTATTACTGTGAATTATGTACTTACTTCAAAAGTATACTTATTATTCTATTTTTCAGTGATGGCAAAGACTACATTTTCTCCATTAGAAATTTTTCAGGCAATGACTTCAGTCAAGTTTACATCTAGCTAAAACGTCTCTTTTAGATGTTTCGGAAGTTCAAGTTTACAAAGGACTCCATCCAACAGCGTTACTCCAAATCTACAGGAACAAGAAACTGGCAAGAGAATTAAGCTGCCAAATGCAGAATTACACCCGGACTATGTAATTTTTTAAATCAAGGAAGCAGAAGAAAAATAGTCATTATGGTAAGAAAGCTCTTTTTACCCTTTGTTAGGCATGTGTAAGGCACTGACATGAACCTCCAGAAAGAGTCCTTAATAAGGGGGGGTAAAGAGAATGAGAAAAGAGCATTTTCAAAAAGTATACTTTGATTAGTTGTTTTGGTTGCAATGGCTCTCTAGCCTACTAATCAATGTATCACTGTGCATTTCTAGGAGCTATGTTTTGACAAAGATGTCTTTTTGAGTTCATGCAGACCTGAAGCGAAAAACATTTCTATGCCACAAGCTGAAGTAAGCATTAATTTATTTCACTGTCAAGCAAACAAGTAGCTGTAAGCTACTTTATAATGAGTCCCAGAAATTAAATGTCAGTCTTCTGAAGTATATAGGATATGATTAACTAAGTACTGTATTGCTGTTCCATTTTATTTTTGTAAAAGTGGCAAATGCAATGCCATTGTTGGTAAGAAAATATGAATCGGTCTGCATAATAAATGATCAGCAGTGTTACTGTATATTTGATAGTCATTCATCTATTTAAGTGGGTATATGTTTATGCAACATCTGGTTTTGGAGGGCACTGTGTTAAGAAATCCACTCTGCTACATCAAGATCAAGCACATCTACCTAGAAAGTAAACTGAAAGAAACAGGTTTCCACTCCCCACTGACTTCAAACGAGAAGGTTACACAACAGAAGCACCACTTCCATGAAGGCAGAGAGACCCATATTAACAGAACTAATTAGCATCCGATGAAAAAGCCGAGCAGAAAGCTAACACCTTAGCCCTGAGAAGCAACCAGTTGGCAGCCCCCCACTTCCTCTGAGAGGGCTCAGCCCCGCGGGGTGAGACACCCAGCAGCGAGTGAATCCAGACAGACGAGCCGTTTCCAAGAAGTGGGCTCCTCTTCTCTCTGAAAGCCTAACCGCTCGTCACCTCATCTCCACCCGCAGCGACAGATAACTCCCCCGTGCTCCTTCCTATGTGCATCCCTGCCTCTTCTGAAGCATCCCCCCAGCTGGCTTGTGGCCTGGAGAGCAAGAGATGGCTCTCTCTCAGAAATGAGCTCCTGAGCTGAGAGCAGGCACCTCCAGCCAATGTCCGCTAAGGCACGGACACCGCTGTGCAGCCTGAAGGACAAACGATCCCATGGGGTGTTGTGCGGTGGGTTTGTTTGTTTTTTTCCCCCTGCCCTTCACGGCACTTCTCTCCCTGGTGAAACATTTATGGCAGCCGAAGATCTCAGCCCACGTCAAACCGCTCTCTGGTGAAGAACCAAAAGCTGATTGTTAAAAAACAAAGCCCCTCAAGACTTTAAGGTGAAGGATGGCTAAGCTGCTTCGTGAGTCTGGGACCTCGCTGAGATACCCTCCATACGCCCTATTAGGCCACAGCACAACCTCCAACACCTCAGGCTGAGCAGCTCCAGCGACCAGGGGATAGCACAGCCCGGGCAGGGTCCCGGCTGCCCTCCAGCCCGACCCCCACTCAAAGCTGGGCCCACTTCAGAGCCAGAAAAAAAGCTGCTTTCCACCCCTTTTTTTTTTTTGTTGTTGTTGTTGTTGTTGGTTTTTTTGTTAGCAATCTCCTCATCAATCCCACCGACGCGAGGACCTTC
>KZ506205.1:203333-217909 GCA_002844005.1 Limosa lapponica baueri
TTACAGGGGTGGATGCATTTTCCCTCCTGCTGATCCCACTTCGTATCCATGATCACTTCACGCTACAGACATTAAGGTGCCAGGACGTTAAGTATATAAGGTAATACAGGTAATAACAACAATAAAGGTGTTGGTGCCCATTTCGCAGCTGGCACTCCTCTCTCCCCCGTGAATCCCAAGTGCTTATCTAAACACATCAGTCTCATTGTGCTCATCTAACAGACAGGGAAATTGGGTCATGGTACCTTGGGGGTGGTCAGGAGACCAGTTCAACTCTATCAAGAAGCTGGGAAATGAAATGAAAAGAGGTTTCCACTGCCAAACCCCACAGACATCCCATTTGGCACTGCTGTCTGCTCTCCACCCATGTAATTGTTTGAAAGCCAAGACCTCAATATAATGCATCAAGAGTAGGTATACAAATATTAATAAAGCATCAAGGCACTAATTCATCCTCTGAAGGGATACGCTTTGTCCTCATCCCACTCCTCTCACACCTGTTTTTCTGCCCTTTACAGAGTCAAACTCATAAACACAGATGAAAAATTGTACATCCATGAGCAGCACCGATGGTTTTAGATCACAAGCTTTCCTGGCTATGTAATAAATCCTCTGGCTTGTTCAGTAAAGGTCTAAGCCTATCTCTGACTCTCTGTGAGAAATGCACAAATAATAGTAACTCCTACTTGGTCCCAGTCCAAAACAAAATATCACTTGGAAGATAATAATTTAAGACTCTTTTTGACAGTAGAAATTATCCCTTTATTGTCTTAGAATATATGTACAGAAAAAGGCACAAGGGCTGTAGTTTAATTCAGCAAGAAATGTATAAGCTTACATCACCTGAGAAGTTGTGACAATAATTCTTACAGAGCAGGTCAAGGTCTGATCCTAAATAATTTATTTCTTCAGAAATAAGGGAGTTGGCACCTGATGCCAGTGGGATCGTGGAGTCATCTTGCTCTACCAGAAGAAGTGCACGTACGCCTCCAGCTTCTCCAGGACGTGTTTTACTCCAAATCCACCTTGATTCTAGGGGACATATGTGAATCTTTATAGCTTGAAAAACATTTATAGAACCTTGTGTTGCTATAATCCTGTTGCCTGTTTAAGATATTATAAAATCTGGCATATGTGGAAACTGCTACTGCACTGCTGATTTGGATCTATTTCCCAGTTTCTATATGCACCTAAAGTTTGCAATTCACCTGAAGTGCACTAGCTTGTTTGCAGCTCAGTCACCACCATGTGAGGAGAGAGAAAACATCCATTTAAAAGTCATTCAGCACTTTACCTGCCAGTCCAAATGTCTTTGCTGATATTGAAGAGCTTGTACTCGGAGGCTCCATTCAGCCTGACCAGAGAATGGCAATTGAATGGATTATAACTGCGGCTGCTGTTCTGTCTACATTTTATAAGAAAAGAGAGGAAAGGAAAGAAGAGGAAAGGAGGGGAGAGATTATATTATTTCAGTGTTATATTTCTGAATTAAAAATACAGCATTATGAAAATGAGGATTCTTCTAGAAAAATACCTATATATTGTGGGGAAAAAAAAGAAGAGCAGCTCTACTGAGGACACTGTTTCAGTTGTTTATAATCAGAGCACTTTTTTCTCTTCTCACTCAGGATTGACCAAGTACTGCACATAAAAATATCTTGGGGAAATGTCACTGCCATTTTTCAATATATTAGAATGGTTTCAGATGGCTAGAGAAAACTGCTAAGACATTTTCCACCCAAGATGACATTCAGAGCTCTGAAGCATAAGTGAAAACAGCAAATTGGTTTGTGCAGTTTCCATTTGCTCTTTTCACTTGCTTGCAATACACCATTTTCAGTATTAGACCTCAATACCTGGGGAGTTAGTTATCACAAAACAAGTGTAATTCTCCATTCTGGTAAGAGTTTCCCAAAGGTCGAGTGTTGTTCACTCTAAAACTGTGTTAAAATTTAAGGTATGATTTTTAGAGGTTGCATTATATGATCTGTACGGGTGTCACTATTGGTTTAATTGGGGGAAGAGGTGGATTAAGCCTAAAATTAATCTGAAGGTAGTTCTGCAAGGTACAGTCAACATGTAAAAAAACCCAACCAAACAAGAAAGAATGGTCAATTCATATTCTCTTATACATTTTTAATCAACAGGGTGCAGATAATTGGTAGTCCCCAACAGACATTTTAGAACTCTTCAAGCTAGCCGAGTCTGAAAGTTAAAAAGGAAAATACCTTTGTTGTAGGATTTGCCTTCTGATATTTGTTATGATTTGTAATCTCATATGTATAGCTAGTTTGTAGTGTTAAATGAATGTGTGCTCTACACGCTTTTGTTAGTCCTGAAGATATTTCTGGTACAGCTAAAGGTCCAAATGTCAGTGAATCTGGCCAGGAATATGTAGGGTTAGGCACCAAATGCCTGCTTTTAAAAATCTTTATTTGTCCATGTTAAAAATAATGATGTTAATTACAGAAATTATTATAGAACCCAACCTTTCTTTCCAGTATTGCATATCTATCTGCCAGTATGAGGAAATATTACTTAAATTTAAGGAAAGATTACTGGTAACCAAATTCAAAATGCTGAGAGAAAAACCTGAACTCAAAATAAAGTCATTAACATCATGTTTTATTGTTTTAGTTCTTTGTAACTCAATTTCCTGTTCTGTAATCAATTGCTTAACCTTTTACTAGATTAACCTTATTTTCATCATTAACCGTGTCCAGTAAAAGCGAAAGCAATGCGGCAGACGCAGGTTAGTCTGTTCCCACAGTAACAGGTAATCTACTTACGAGGTAAATTTGCATAGAATCGATGAGCCTACAACCCAGCATGTCTGGTAATACAGCTGCAGGAGTCAGCTTAAAGGTAGCTGACAGCAGGGAGGAACTGTGTGGAGGGAAGCTCCCATTTTCCAAGCACAAGCCAGAGGGCAAAGAGGAGGTGGCAGGATGACAGCCGATTACCTAAAATGCTCATCCGTAGCTTTTTCTTCTAGATCACACCTTGCGCTTGCTGGTTTATAAGGCAGCAAGGAGAAATCAGGAGTGTCTGTGTTAGACCGTGCAAGCACAGACAAAGGTGCAAAGAGCAATAGATGAAGTTTAGGCTGCAGTTTCCTGCCTCTCCATGTGAAGTCACTGCCAAATTAGGTACCTGCAATAGGGGTTTGTGCATCATTAATACCTTCTATCTGTTTCTTGAATATGAAGTCGTAGTTTGGCTTTCTTAGGTAACAGGTAGCTTGAATCAAATCTCATTTTCTGGAACTCATAAACTACAGTAGTTGCAACGCTGAAGTAAGGCAGATATATCCAAGATATCTGAATATCATCCAGCCTCACCAGCACTGGCTTTGGAATCCAGTTTTAGATACATTGCAATGAATAACAAAGAATTCAATGGAACAGAAGTGATAATGTGAAAAATAAACAGGCTTATTGAGATTTCGAACAAAGCAACATCCTTGTGACTTAGTCTTGAACTTGGAAGTGTGTTTGGGTTTGTTTTCTCACCTAGATGGGTGCCAGAGGTGGTTCTGCCTATCTCTAGTATTGGTCAATACTTTTTGTTGTAACATTCTGATTTAGCTTCTTATCAGTCGGTAGATCTTTCATTCTCCAGGTTGAAACTGATGAGGTTGGATACCCCAAAATATGGGTAACTTAAAAATGAAATCTTGTCAAAACCATTTATTTTGGACATGGTTAGTGAGATATTAGCAGCTGGCAGACAAGAAGACTTACTGCACTACAGATGTTTCAGTATCTGGCTTTAAAGGGATTTTCCCTGCAATTATGTTAAATTACCCACAAACTCAGTTTCTCCCTTAGTTCAAATGGCAGAAGCCGATGTACTGGATCGAAATGTTCCAGTCCCTCAAATTCATGTTGCACAATGCTGCTGAGCACTGGGACTTCTATCCTTTCAGTTTCCTCTTTTTAAAAATCTAGGAAGGAGACACACAAATCTATTAAGAGTATAAAAAAGATTGCAAGGGAAGTTAAGAAACATGCAACCAGTATACACATTATAGTACTTTCTGTATATCTCAGAATCATATACTGTTTTCATTGTTAGAGTATTTTCTTATTGTTTATTTTCTGGCAAGCCTTATTTGGAGGTAAAAATATTTTGGGGAAGACATTAAAAGATAGAGTGTTGTACAGAACCATCCAAACTCTCTCTAAAGCCTCAAGCAATTCAAGAATGGCTCCCACAATGAAAGTATGTTGTGACCCCATGGAAGTGGGTAAAAATGTACCTCCACAAACTTTTTCAACCCTTAAACAATGGGGTCCTCTGGGACTCAGCTATGCACCCAGCTCCTGGCTGTGAACTACTAGAGGTCCTTGTCTGATTATCCTGCTAAGTTTTGTGGTGAACCTCCTGTGGCTATTGACCTGATGAAGATTTTCCTGTGTGGCTGTGCATAGGGTCAGGAGCTTTAGCAATCCTCACCGTAGTGCGTGTCTGGCTACAGCAGCAGATCAGTCAAGGACAACCACAGTTTCACAACACAGCTGGTTACAGCAGAAACTTTCACAGTTTTATGCTGTTGCCCCAGTATCTGCTTGTGTAGATGGCAAGCTCACCAGCTTGCAAATGAGCTGGAGGAACCATTCATGTGGTGCACAGAACCAAGCAAACTGGCCAACATGACTGACTTTATCTGTCATACATCAACATCGTATGCAGAAGAACCACAGCGTATGAACCGAAAATGCTTGCAGGAGTTATTCACAGGCAAGAGGTAAAATGATTTCCCAGTTTCCCCACCCTAGAACGGGTGAGGCTGGGGCTGCACCCTTGAAACAGGATGGCCATCAATCAATACCAGCCCCTACCAGCTTGCTTTTTGCCCAAAGGTGGGGATTTGGATTACTAGCAGCCAACACAACAGCACATGCTGATCTCATGGCCTAAAATCCCACCACAAGACTCATGATCCAGACTTGTTACGGGTCATCAAAAAGCAAGAGGTAGTGATCAAATAGATTAGAATTCTTACATATAAAGAAATGTAAGATGGTTTCTGGTACTAACAGCAGAGTCTTGAAGCCAGCACCAGCTCCCGTGCCAGGGGCTGAAGATACTAACTACCTGCTGTACAATTTCCATGAGAAAAAATTTGGTTTTGCAATATGAATTATCATAATTTTCAACATAACTGTTGAAATGTAATTCACTGTTTTTTCTTTTCCCTTCCCTTCCCTTCCCTTCCTTTCCCTTCCCTGTGCACAGGTCACAGTGAAATGTGAATTTATTGGCAGATTCAGGAGTTTACAATGACAAGTTTAAATATTTTTTCGTTACCTGTACCTCACTTCTTTGTTTAAATAGCTGCAAGTCTCTCATTCTTTTTATGTTTTCTACTACATTTTATTTAAAAACAAATAGAAAGGTAGGTTATAGTTGTTCCAATTTTCTGAAAGTGAAATTTTGTCTCTGTATATATTGTCCTCAAATGTTATAAGATTCCAAGAAAAGAGAGATTAATGGCAAAGGAGAATATTTACTCCCCTGGACAGAGGGATAGGGATAAAAGATGGAGCAGGGGAAGGAAGACAGGATTGGAGAATGAGAATGATGACATTTGTTTTCTCAGATGAAAAACTATTGTCCTTTGAGACTACTTAACGTATTTATCTTTTAAGGGAGGAAAAAGAATTCCCACTAGATAGACTGAAAATTTGACAAAGGTCTGAGAAATAGGATCTTCTCAGGCTTTGTCTGTAGGTGGGTAAAGTCATAATAGCTCTGTTTTTCTTGGTTTTCTTTACATGAGAAAAACTGAGTAAGAATGCCTTACTATGCATAATTGTAAGGATATTCATTTCTTTGAGTCTTTTTACGCTGCATCTCAGTCAACTGAAAGGTCAATTTAGTTATTTTTCCCTCCCTCACATCCTATACCGAGGAAGAAAAAAAACACCAAAACATGTAGACAGGTCTTTCAGATTTCAATGAAAATAACAGATGTTACCCACCAAAACAGCTTCCACCCAGAGCAAGGATGACATAGCCACAGAGTGACTGAGATTTTCCTTCCAACAGGCAGAACTTTATCTCAGACAGAGCCAGGCGGTACTTTGCTTAGCTGAAACAACTGTCATGATTTCACTGTAGAACATCCTCTGCTTTGGGACCGAAAGGAAACCTTTGATCTAACTACATCTACCAAGTTACCATATAGATGATGGAGCATATAGACTGTAAAAATTGCCCTAGGCTCAGCTTTTGTTTGTTTGGCATAGTACAGGCAGAAACTTTGGTTACATATTGTTTTGGTCAGATGTAGGTTTTGCATTCCCTTCATATTGCCTGATCAGTGCGCTGGGAAGACCACCAATCTTTTGGGTGGGCTCTGGAACAGACCCTTATTTCACAATTTATTTAAATTCAGGGCATGAAATCATTGTAACAAAACCACAAAAACCATGTAGTTTACAGACAAACTAAAGCTTCTTCTCCAGTGGCTTCGATGAAGTTGCAGTTTAATACCAAGCAAGGAAATATGATTTAACTGGACTTAGTTTCTGCCCTAAACCATGGAATAGCTAGAAAGACTGTGATTTCACGTGTGTGCTTAACTGCAGGCCAAGCATGGGTGCAGTAAAATACTGATCTCAAATTCAGTATACATTCAAACTGCCTGAAATTAAGCTCCTACTCAATCAACTTCAGAGCACAACACAGAAAATTTGAGCTCTCTCTTCCTCTATGTGTACAGCAGTTTGGGTAAGCTGGTAACAATCATGGACTTCCATGCTGATCTGAGTCCATCTGCCTATGTCCCATAGGACAGATGACAAAATCATAAAACATAGGACAGAGAAGCTGGCTATGGGCTCATCCATAGCCTGGGGTACTTTTGGCAGCTTTTGCACCCCGTTACACCAAACCATCCATGTTGGAAAATATATTTGACTAGAACCCTTCAGCTAGAGGTTTTGAAAGACAGCTACTGTGTTTCCCAATGTTACACAGTCCAACTGTCTGTAGGCTGGAAGAGAGTAATGAATTGTGTAAGAGCAATAAGAGATACTCAGTTTTAATAACTAAAAGGGAGTAGAGCTGACTATAAAAAAATCTAGCTCTAATTGAAGATGCACAACATGCTTGAAATTGGGTTCAGGATTATCAAGACTGAAGTGTTCCTACTTCAAGCAGCTGTGGCAATAAAAAACCCAAGGCCAGTCATGAGAAAGGTCATTCGTCGGTGTTAAAAGGTGCCATCACCAGTATTTTTTTCTCCAGTCTTCGGCTTTCTGACAGCTTTTACTTCAGCCTTCAGCAGGCTCCCTGCCTTGCAGTGCACCTTGGGGTCCTGGAGGGTATCACAGTGCTGTTATTTCTGCTCCCAGGCAGGGCATCTCCCAGCAGAATTCACATTTCTGTTCCTGAACAGCTTTTACTGATTGAGTTCTGCACATAAGTGTTTGGTTTTAAGGGATAATGTTGTGGCTTTTTACATTGTCTGCAAGTATGCAGAGCTGCTGTGCATTACCAGTGCTTCTCAGGAGAACTGTTAACTGCTTTTTAATATTTCAACCTCTGACCTGCATGTTAATGTGTTGTTATAATTGGAAAAGTCAGTCTCTTACTCAGCAGTTTTGCTCCATGTGTGTGTTCCAAGTCTTACTTGCTGACTTTATTGACACACATAATAAGTTTATTGCTTCTCCTCTTGCTGGATACTGCTATTGACAAGTCCCAGGCATGCAATCTTCAGTCTTGATGGGAATGCATAAGCTAGAAAAGGACAATGTCTGACTTTTTTTATCCAGGGCTGAGTTGGCAACGTTGTCAGGTAACAAAATGAGGGAGAGAATTCTTCCTTTTAACAGAAAAAATGTTGATCCAGCCCAGCAGTCCTGTCAATACAGGTTGGCAGAGTGCTTTTTCTCAGTCTGTCTCTGGTCATGGAGATCATTCAGCATAATATCTGGCCATCCCTTGGTTATTTAAAACTGAATTTGATTGTTTTTTCTATTTTCCAGCTTTGTCCACAAAAGCCTGAAAAGAGGTCACAGAATCATAGAATATCTCTAGCTGGAAGGGACCCACAAGGATCATTGAGTCCTACCTGCCTCCTACCTACAGGACTACCTAAAACTAAACCTAACAACTAAGACTGTTGTCCAGGTGCTGCTTGAAATCTGACAGGTTGGTGCCCTGACTACTTCCTTGGGGAGCCTGTTCCAGTGACCAAGCACCCTCTCAGGAAAGAGTTATTCCTTGTCCTACAATTAGGCCATATTAATTTCTGCTGAAGCATGGCCAAAGGTAGCAAACTGTTTTAGAACATTTGATTTTAACTTTAGGTTTAGGATGAGCAGTCTTGTCTTGAATAAAATGGCATTTTAAAAAAAGAAAGAACAGAAGAGTGGCTGTGAAAAGTTAGGATCAGTGGGAGAAGCGGGGATTTCCTACCACCATACAGAGAACGGTAATTTGAAATGGAAGGGTTCAGTAAGAAGAAACATATTTGATATAAAAAGTTAGCACATCCCTAGAAAAATAACATACGACTGTCTCACATGCCCTTGTATTTGTTAAGATAATTTTTATTTTCTTCTTTTTATGCTCCTTTTTAGAATGACCACAGATTTACTTCAATGTCAGATTAAGTCTTTCAGTAGAGTAGGGAAAATCAATGTGGGGAGTTGTGAGCTGGTAGTAAGGCTAAAACTAGGACCAGGCCAGTGTCAAGACAGTCCAGTCACCCCAAGGGCAAGGAGGACTGGTATGAAAGGTGCAAAGGTGTGCAGAGTTTTGCATAGCCATGTTTGTAGCTTGTGCTACTGCTTAGGAGAAACAAGACAAAAAGTAATGACTTGTAGGGGGTTCAGCACCAGCAGCAGTTGCCACACAACGCACCTCAGCAGCATGTTTGCCTTTCCAGGACTCTATCAGAAACAAAAACAGGGATAAAACTGCCCAAGGAAGTTGTCTTCTGTGCCTGCATCTGAAATCAGGCCCATCCTGCCATACTAGAAATAATTGGAATCACAACAGGAATAAATCAGTGTGTCCGAAGTGTCCTCATTGAATACACTCATGGCCAATCGCCTCTCCATCTCCGTTTGGGGGTGACTCCCCACCAGCTTTCCCTGCCATGTCCCAGGCTGTGATCTCTGTAATCACAGGGTGTGCTGATTCATGAAACGCATCCTACTGAGACAAATAAATTTGGTTTGTTTGTTGCTGTTTTGGGGGTTTTTTTTGACAGCTCAGATTTTAGCTATAGTAGCTTCCTGAACTGACTTGCCACATGTTCAAACTCACTAGTACCAGCACTGGAAATGGATGGGAACGGACATTCAGGAGCAGGCGAAGGGGAGCTGGACCACGTCATCTTCAACTTTAGTGAGCTTCAGATATTACAAAACTTAATGTAAATGCTGTGGCTATAGGAGAAGGCTTAGAGCGAGGTACACACCTGCATCACCAACTCTAAGTCCATTATCTCACCATGAATCTAGTCTGATGAATGTCATGCCTGAATAGCGATTATTAGGGCAAGGCGCAATTTTTAAGCAATTAATTTTATGCCACACTTAGCTACAGTGGTAAGAACCACAGACAACTCTCTGGGTTTCATTTCCTCCGTGTGGTCATGGATTTTCCAGACCAGCTCGGCACCTTTGTCTGCAGCCCATTCAAGCAGCCCTAAGATCCCACCGCAGTGATTGGCATTGTGAGCTCCCTCACATTCAGCTTCCATTTGCACCGCCGTTGATTTGCTGCGTTGTTTGTAAACAGTAAGTGAGTACTCCAGCTGGCTTTGTCCATGCAAAAACGAGCAGCATAATCCCACAATACGAACAGACAAGTACTGCGGACTGAGTCATCATAGCACGGTTTCGCTTGTGAAAACATTGCCAACGTAGCCGAATCGCCTGTGGGAGACTGCCATTATTACCTTCTGACTGTACAGTTTTGACAAGGATAAAAGAAAACAGCCTGGTGTCCTGTGGGAATGTGGATGTCTTGGTCTCAGATGCGAAGGAGTGAACTGTTAATCAGTCATCGCATTCCCTTAATGAGGAATTGCATTAACTGTGTCATTTGCTATTATTGCTTGAAGGGTTGGGGAACTGTGTTACACTCATTCAGCTCAGATCCTGCGCACAGCGAGTTTTCTGTGCAAGTGCATACCTTACCATGAGGAATAAATCTGTTGGAAAAATGCTGTGATTGATTACGAGTGGTCTTGTTAACTAGAGACATTCCAAATGGCAACATCTGCTTCTACGAACCGTGAGAAATGGAAGTACTAGCGAAAACAATAATACTAAACTCAAAGCAGCAGGTGCTGAATTTGGAACAGTTGTCTTTTCATTTTTAGAATATGTTACCACTTTGCCAATGTTTTGTAGGTATGCCAGGTGACTCGATTCAATTTTTCAACTTTTTTTTTCTTTTTCTTTTTTTTTTTTGTAAAGTGAAATAACATGATGCTTCTGAATACAGATGAATACAAAAAAACTAATCTATATTTAATGTGAGGAAAATGTATTTAATAAAATTAAGAACAAGTTAAAGGTCTGGTAAGCTTTTAAACAATATTTCTTTGTTATAGGAGCTATTTTTATTTTAACCATTTTCATTAGCACAGCAAAAATAAAAAGGATAAACAAATATTTTCCTGTTATTCCAGATGCACCATTTTTCCTGCTCCAGCATAAAAAAAGAACTATTTTAATCACTCAAAGATGCAAGGTTTTGGATCTTGATCCAGCTCCCAGGGTATCAGATGGGTGTCTGTCTACTCCTATTTCCAAACTGTCATGCAGCAAAGAGGAACAGCACATTTCAGGCCTTTTTCTGCACGTGTGGAAAGCTGGGACTTGCTGTAAAGCCAGGTAGCATGGAAGTTAAATCATTTGGAGAGATCCTCCACCAGGATGCTGGCTCCACACGTGCTCCAGCTCTTCTCTGGCACTGAGCAGAGGTGGCCACAGACAGAGGGGGCATTTTCACACTGCAGGGATGGGGCTGGGGGCAGTAGGATCTGAGAAGGTCTGGCTGCCACGTCCCACTGAAGATTGAAAGCAGCGCCTGGCTGCTGGGAGAAAAAGGCTGGAAGAAGCTGCTGGCTTTGGGGGCAGTAGCTGATTGCCAGCTGAAGAGCACCACTAAAATGCCCTGCTGGCTGCAGCCCATTGCCGGATGGGGACTGCTGTGAGGGGAAGGATGATACTGGGGAAGGGCATTTTCCCTCTTCCCAGTACTGTGTTTCCAGTTAAGGGAAGTCATCATTAAGTAGCTAGATGTTTCATGTCTCTGGAAGTATCCTGGGGGCCCAGGAATACCTTGCCCTCGCCCCATCTAGAGGGTGAAGATGCCCGCACACCCTTGGGCATGCTCACTCAGGGGACTCAGGTCCATTTTGGGACCTTTTCATATGATTTTGCCACCTTTTTTTCTGCCTACAACAGGCAGAAATCTCTGAGTACCTCTAAACAGTAGACATTTCTTTTTTCTTTTTAATTTCTTTTCAAAAACATGGTCCCGTTCTCTTCAGGAGAGGGTGCTGTGGTCCCTTGATGGCTTCACACTGACCCTGACGAAGGCATCAGACGTACCAACTGCCCGACTAACACTGTGGGTGCCCCTACAAGTAAGGGGCTGGCCCATCCTGCTGAGTCTTGGGTGCACCATAGGCAGGGGATGGGGTATGGTGAAAGACACGATTTTTACAGGACAGCGTAGTTTCAGCCAGGCGGGGGTGAACCTGGGTCCTTTCAGCACAAAGACGGGCAGAAGGGTTGTTGGCTTCCCTGCTCCTTTACCTTCCACAGATTATAACCTAAGAAGTGGGAAACTGCGTTCGAAGCCAAGCGTTGACCTTCAGGTAATGAGACCTGGGTGCCTTGATTGGGTTTTGTTTTCTCAGCAGTTAGCTGCATCTATGAAAAGATGCTCTAAAACAGGAGAATTCATACTATCTATTTTTAGATATTTCACTTGGCGTGCTCCGAACTGCTGCCAAGCTAAATAATGAAGGTGTCCTAATAGAGCTGTTGTGTACTCAGAGGAAAAATTCATTAAGAAAAAAACCAGTGTCTCTTTAAAAATATTATAATACAATGCTGCACTGCACTGATGCAGAAAATCCTTACATTTACTGTATTACCAAACAAGCAGAAAGAGAAGCAAAAAGGAGGCTAAACCCATCTATTTGTTATCTTACATATTCTTTGGAAAAATAAAAAAAATATTGCAGTTTGGGTATGTGTAATCCCTGAAGCTCTAAGCTTCAAGCACAGACAAGAAACATATATAAGTTACAAATTGGGACAAATTCAGGTGTCATTTTCACTTTCTCTCGCTGGTCTGAAGATTAGCTGGCTAAGCAAAACACTTCTGTATCTCTGGGTAACAAAGCAGAATTTGGCTGTTCTTCAGGGCTGTGGGTGTTTGCTGTGGGTTTTACTGACACATTCTTGTACGCTTTAGGGGGAAATTGTCTTAGTGTGGGATGGGCAGAAAGGGTTAAGAACCCACTGATGTTGTGTGTGATGATATTTTTTTCTCTATTTCATTTTCACTGTACAGCAAAATAGTTGTTCTAGTTTGTTAATGAACTGAGCACTGCCATCTTGTGTTTTTCTAAGCAAGCGCAATTATTCTTTAAACTACTTCAAAGGGCAGGAATAAAAGGTATCCATGAAGATCTTGCCAGCGGATTATTTGCCGCCTCCACTATGATGCTTCTGTTTACATCTGTGATTTTTGGGTGTGTGAACCTACAAGTGCAATGAATAAAGCTAGATTAAAAGTGTAATATAATTTTAAAAGCTGAGCTGTGTAGCTTTGATATATATTGAGATTTGAACCTTCCTCCCTGCTTTTCTTATGATGGACATTTAACAGTATCATGTGAACTTCACAGTGTGGGGCCTCTAAGTTTCTCTGCACAATTCTGAAGCCACTTTCATAGACTATGAGCTCAAATTCTAGTAATTATTTTTAAAGTTTGTTGGCTCATGGGCTCATGGTGGAAGGGTGACTCTGTGAAGATATCCTGCACCCAGACCTCTTTCTGACAGGTATTAATTGAAGGGCTCTTATTTGAGCTCTGTTTTAGGCAACAGCTATGAGACAGCATCATTTGAAACACTCCAAGGTTAAACCAGGAGCCCAAGATACTTCATTCTCAAGACCGTTTAGCGTAGTTCTCCAGTACAAGGAAAGATACTAGGGTAGCCTCCCTTTATGAAAATCATTTTAGTACAACATAAACTTAAAAAGAGAGAAAGAAGAAAAACTACCTGCTTTGCAGACTCCTGTTGTCTAATGAGTTTAGAGAAACACTTAAAGAGAACTATCACTGTAAGAGGATCAAGGCATACCTACACATCAGCGCTGTTGGAGAAGTCAAAGTACATTATAGGGTATCAAGAAAACCAACCATATGCATGCATTAGAGTTTCTTCTCTCCAAGAGGCATTGACAATGCAAGTAAGTCTACAGTGATGTAGGTAAAAGTATGGCAAGAAAGAGTATTGGTAAGAACCCACTTCAGCATATTGTAATTACATAAAAGCTGGATAATTCAGTAAGATATCACAGAAATGCCCTTTAAACTGAGAAAAATGCAGAACAACTGGAAACTTAAGCCGCTGTAAATGGCTTCGGTTTGGCATCATTACCAGTGCCATCTTTAGCAAAGCCATCAAGGACAAATTTCTTATCTACCACATTTTTTTGGCTTTGCAGTATATTAAGGGCCACCATGAGAGTAACCCAGCTGAAATACCATGGAAGGAAGTTTAAGAACTCCCCCAGCCCACTGCAGTCACTGCTTGAAGCTGCCTGGATGAGCCCTGGGTTAGAACTGGCAAGAAGGAAAGTGCCACCCAGCACCTTGTGGCCATTGGCCACTCCTCTCCAGGAGCTCAAGGGACAGCTTCATCCCCAAATCACTGTAAGCCAAGAAGCTGCCATACAGCCCACATTTCCATAGCAGCGAGACATGGCCTGAGAGCAATTCAAAATGGGGAGATAGAGCCATTTGTGACTGGTGCCTCAGGTGATGTCTAGACCATCACAAAGCATCAAGGCTCAAAAACCGTCTCATTGCCCACAGCCTGGAATAGCAATGGTATTGTCCAAGACAACATAATTTCTTGCCTCTTGCCAGGAATAAAGTGTGTGTCACTTGATGGTGAGGGACTTTTCCTCTGACTCAATGCCTGAGGTAAAATTTGGTGACCAAAGTCCCCCACTTACAATCCCTCAATCCAAGAATGGTGCCCTCACACCTGCCCTCCACCATTTTTAGGGCTGTGCTTAGGCTTGTGGTGAATGCTACAGATCCCGAACAAGCCCTGTGGGTCATCTCCAAGGAGAAGACACTCAGCCTTTAGCCAAAAAGTATGAAGATGGAGGGAGGTCCACATGTCCACCAAGCAAATTGGTTCCTAAAGTCTCTGGAGAAAGAGAATCACAGAATGGTAGAAGTTGGCAGGGACCTTGGTAGATCACCTAGTCTACCCCTCCTGCCAAAGCAGGTTCACCTAGAGCATGTTGGACAGGAACACATTCAGGCGGGTTTTGAATATCTC
>KZ506205.1:218462-228817 GCA_002844005.1 Limosa lapponica baueri
CCTAACCTGTACTGGCGCATGGGGTTATTCCTACCTAGGTGCAGGACCCTACACTTGCCCTTGTTGAATTTCATCAGGTTCCTCTCTGCCCAACTCTCCAACCTGTCCAGGTCTCGCTGTATGGTGGCACAGACTTCTGGTGTGTCAACCAGTCCTCCCAGTTTTATATCATCAGCAAACTTGCTGAGAGTACACTCTGTCCCCTCATCCAGGTTGTTGATGAATATATTGAACAAGATATGTATGATATGTATGTATCATGTGTATACATATGTATGAACAAGTTACATATTGACAAGATATATATATGGCTGCATGGTTGAGTTATATGTATATATTTATTTTTTAAAATATAAATATATATATAGCAAGCAAATCAGACCTGAAGAAATTGCTATAGGGCTTTGTCAGTACCAGAGAGCTTATAGCATAAATGTGCAATGCCTGCAGGCTTCCTCTGCAATGTGAACGTGTGCATACTCAGGACCCTCTAGTTTGGGATGTGGACATTGAACAAGTTCTTGAAAGCACATTGAAAAAAGCACACTGACACGACCACAGGGCGGCTGCTTCTTCTCCTTTGGCCCTCCAGTTCTTCCCATTGCCCTAGAAATCCCCCATGACTGGCGAGAACAACTTACATGATGTGCATGCTAGCTTATAGGTACATATGGAGAGGGGTGGTATTTAGTATGGCAACACATGAGTTATATGGTCATTAGTTAGCCTTGGTGCTCTTTTAAGCCTTATTTCTCCATCTGTAAAAAGGGCTTAATGATAAAGTGAGGTTTTTTCAAAGAACATTGAAAGCCATGGCTTAGAAGTACTGCATGTAACAGCTAAAAACTATCAACAGTCTCTTCACGGCTCTGGTCAACAAAGTGGAAATAAATTGCTTAGCTAGAAAGGATTACGAATAGTTTTATTAACATTTGCTAAGCACTTTGAGGCCCTAACATGGACAGTGGAAACAAATATTGTATAAACATGCTATTATTAAATGACCGCCCTACTCTGGGAAATGGCATGGGAGTGGTTTTTCCATATTTGTTGTGACTCAGTGATTCCAGGTAAAATACATTCATTTCACAAGTTAAAAAAAGAGAGTACTCTTAACTGTCAGCTCTGTCAACACATCTGTGGAGTCGAAAGCCAAGCCATGTTTTGCCTGGCTTGCTGATTAACACCAGCGGCAGCAATGTTACAGGCCAAACGTTCCTTGCCGTTGCATTCCATCCTTATTCCACAGAATTTCACGTGAGGACGTGAGTACTCTGCCTGTAGATGAAGGGCTGAGACGCTGCCAGTCATTGCTTATTTAACAGTGCTATCGATGACCACTGAATCCAAGAGCCCCCAGCTCTCCTTCCCTATTTGTTGCTCTTTTAGCAGAGTTTCTACATGTTAAAACTGTTAAACATTTATTTTGATTAATAAAGGCAGAAATTACTAAATTCACGTCGAAAATAAGTAGGTTGGGTAAGAAGTGCCGTTTTCACATAGTCACTCTAAGAATGCAATTTGAGGTATTTAATTACACAATTATTATTTGTCAAAGTAGTGAAAACTATTCATCTTCCTCTTGCCCTAACAACCCGTCAAAATGTCACTTCTCTTTTAGTGTGGCTTCCAACCACCGATATTTAGCACAGATAATTATGCCTCTTCAAATGTAAAGTAGTTAAGTTTTGCAAAGCATGATGCAGGAAGCCGTTTTACCAGCTGTTTTTCCCAAGTCTGAATTTCTGAGCTAGACTGATGTATTGTGATCCTGGTGCATGACTTCTGGTGGTTTCGTGAAAAGCATCGGGAGGGGAAAGCATTGTTGTATTGTATTTCTACTGTGTTTGGATTATGGCCCATGTGGGCTCCAACACCCCCAGAAGCAAGCTGGAGCTGGCCTTGTGGCCATCGACACTGCTCTGAATATGGCTTATGGAAAAGTTCCATTTAGTTTTACACTTGCAATAACATTGTGCTTTGCATGTTATTTTTTGTTAGCTGAAAAGCATATGTTTTGACTTTTCCCATCAACGTAGGAGCAATGGCTTGTATTTTAAGTCATGAGACAGAAAAGAAATAACAAAGTCAAGGCTTTCTTTCCAAACTGCACCTACGCACCATTTTTATAAGCATTTTTCCTAATTTGCATAATTGCTTTTTGCTATTTTTTAATCAGTTTTGCTAGTTTTTAATCAATTTTGCTAATTGTCATCACTCATTTTTTGCACAGGCTTAACAATTTGTGAGGACATTTTCAAAACATAGAAGCAAATTTTCTCTACCAGGGTATTTAATGCTGCAACTTTAGCCAAAAAGTGCTGACATATATAAAATGCATCAAATATATTAGCTTCTTCACTGGTCCATAGAAAATCTAATAAAATCAAGTGGCACGGAAAACTTTTTTGCAAGGTGTTCTACCAGAAGACTGGATTCCATCATTCATATGGATTGATTACAGCTACTTGATTTCCTATGAATTGATTACAACTAATTCATGTCAGATTTTACATTAGTGGCCAACGGCCATCACTCTTCAGACCTTGCCAGCTGATGCACAACAAGCAGAAATTTGCTTCGATGAGATCATCTGTGAAGTGAAAACCTACTCAAGCTGGTAAAGGCATAAAGACCTGGTGCTGTGCACAAATATTACCTCGTTATTTGCTTGACTTCAGATACTGTTCATCCAATAAGTACTTAAAATACTGGAAGGGTGCTGTTTTTCTAATACCAACATTTCAGTTTTTGAAAAATGATCATTCTAAAATTGAATAGCTGTAGATTTTACTAGCAGAAGCATCAGCAACTCATCTCTCATTGCACTGATTTCTATTATGATTATAAAAGCAAGCTCCTCCATGATGCCGAAACATAAATAAATCATGGTAAAATGATAACAAAACCCACAAGATTTCTAATGGACCTAATTCTGGAAGTATAACTATTTGACAGTCAAGTAAACACTGTTGCTATGAAGGGAAGGACTTTTAAGCACAAACTGACTGGCATGATTCAGTTTAATCTATTTAATGAGAACTGCAATTAAAAAAAAAAAAAATCCCCTAAAATAATGCTTATGTACTGACACAGGCTAGGACCCAGCCTGCCTTTTTGAAACCATGTTGGGTGACAGCTCAGTCTTCTGAATGTCTCCAGAGGGATTTTCCTCTCCCCAGTGACTATAGGGTGAATTTAAAACCCCAGTTTGAAGGAATACTTCAACAAGCATGTCAAATTGAGGTTCCTGCTAAGCTCGGCAGGATAGCTCCTGCTGTCCATATACAAAATGACCATAAAAAAGCCGTTTAATCATCTAAATTTACTGTCTGAGTGCTGTGCTGAGAAGTAAGCACGCCCACCTGAAAGGTGACCTTGGTGGCCCTCACAGCTTGTATGAGATACTCAGTATTTCTTAGGGAGCAAAGCCCCTGCCAGATGACACCCCTGAGCCGGGGGACTGGTCCCATCTCAAAGCTGTCAGTTTCGTGACATCTACTTACGCTCATAACGTGGATTTACGCAAGACGAGAAGATGGTTATGTGTCAGAGTGAGAACACCGTGTCGGTGAACTCTGGCTTTTATTTTGTGGGATGGGGAATTTGCCCATGCTGGTTATTGCAGGCAGGGCAAGATTTAAATTATCTGTGGGGACAATCCAACTCACAGCAGGGACCACAGTTATGGCTGGCCGCCTCTGAGAGCGTAGGAGCACAGGCACATGTAATCATCCCTGTCCCTTGGATTGAGCTGACATCATTTTAGGCTTACAAGTAGACTTAGTGCCTGATGTGTGGGAAAGTCAGTTCACGAATCACTAATTGGCCTTCTCCTAAATTATCACTCAATGTATTGAAGGTATTGAAGATACCATCACAAACAACAGAACAGACACTGAAATATTGATATTGAAAAAGACAGAGTACTGCTTTTACCTAGCAGAAAGAAACTTATCTTGGAGAAACCATCCATTCACAGAATCACAAAAAGGTAGGGGTTGGAAGGGACCTTTTGAGATCATCTAGTTCAATCCCCCTGCCAAAGCACGTTCACCTAGAGCAGGTTGGACAGGAACGCATCAAGGCGGGTTTTGAGTATCTCCAGAGAAGGAGACTCCACCACCTCCCTGGGCAGCCTGTTCCAGTGCTTTGTCACCCTCAAAGTAAAGTTTTTCCTCATGTTGAGATGGAATTTCCTGTGTTCCAGTTTATGCCTCTTACCCCCTGTCCTGTCCCAGGGCACCACTGTAAGGAATCATTCACAGAACTACGTGAATTCAAAGTTATACTCCCCAATCAGTATTCTTGATTTTTGTTCACAGGCTGCATATAGGTAACATCCCGTCTTAGTGACACACCATACTACATGCAGAAGAGTCAGACACTGCAGTGATTATCTTGTGGACAATCCCTCGTTTCTCTTGGAAACATTTCAGGGATGAAGTAACAGTAACCACACTGAAAAAAAGTCAAACAAACAGTACAGTATTATGGCAACTGATTACATCTTGTTCAAAAAAACATTAAGGGTTTTGCTCTGTCTTCTTTTTCTTTTTTTTTTAACTTACATATATATTTTTCTCCAGTCCCTGCCCCCCTAATCTTCCTGCTGGGATTTACGTACAAAACAAAATAGCTAAATTAACTGTACAATACTGTTCCCAGAGGAGATCCAAACTATAGAATACACGCTGGTTTCAAGGCCGCTAGTCAAGTAGTGCATTTGACTGTGAAATTAAATATGGCCCTGGGGATTCCTTTTGTGGTCACGTAGAGGAGTAGGGTAAATTTCAATATACAATATGTAGCGCTCAAAGCAGGATGATCGCGAAGTTGGTAGTTTACCCAAATTAATGGTCATCCAAGGAAAAAAAGAATGGGATGATTGTGCAATGATCACTTATCAGTCCTTTAACTTCTCACATTGTTTTCGCTTTCTAATTTTTCTTTATAATGACAATACACAAGGGGGGAAAATAAACCATTTTAGGGAACACTAAAGATTAAATTGCACCAAGAATGAAATCATGCTTAGAAATAGTGAAGCAAATATTAAGATCAAGGCTAGCTACCATGTACTACCACATATTATCTGGGCCCAAGTATACATTTGCTTCCAAACTCCTGGAATTTATACACATATTTATAAATCAGCTTTTATCCTAAAACTATTTGGAATGGGAAAGAAAAAGCTCTATTTTAGAATACATCATGAAAGATACACTTCTGGAAGCTACATCTCTTTAAAGTCAGGACAGTCCTGGTTAAATACTTCCACTGATTGCAAGGCAGTATGGATATGAAGCAAGAGTCCATTTTTTTAACCAAGTAAATCAAACTGGAAAGCAAATAGAGCTAAACTGCATTGGAAACCATACGCTTTGGGATGACTGACTGTGAAACACCGGTGTCACAAGTTGGCACTGAACTACACCACGTGTCAACTGTGCTAGCTTCAGTCTCTGGAAGGGGTGAAGGCACTGTTTTATAGCAGGAGTACTGCCTGAACTCCAGCTGATGTGAGCATAGCTCATGGTGTCCAAGTCTAGACTCAAAAGTAGACACAGCCTCCTACCCACACTGGCTGAGAAAAAAAATGATCATTTGAATCACTGCCACAGGGGTGACAAGCCACCACCAGCTTCCACCCATCTGATCGTGGTCGGGCATTGCCAGATCAAGCCAGAGCTTGTATCCTCACTCCTATCATGAAGCATAATGAAAGGGAAGGGGGAAAGGGGGAGGAAAGGGAAAGGGAAAGAGGAAGAAAGAAAAGGGAAAATGGAAAAGGGAGAAAGAAGAAAAGGGGAAAGACAAGACGAGAAAGAAAAGAGAAATATTAAAAATAGCTACAGTTTTAATCACCTTTGAATGTCACCAACTTTAAAAAAAATAATAAATAATTTGAATGCTTTCTGTCATCTGTGTTTAAATCAAATTTCACTTAGCGCAGCAGATTTCTGTATTACTAATATTTTGCTACAGGGCTGGCCACTAAACCAAGGGCTGCTTTCCAGTAGACCCCTCACTCTGCCACAAATTGCACAACAACACAAGCAAACATAAATAACGCATCTGGAGATACATGACATATTTAAAACCTGCAATCAAAGAGAGCACAACAGGGAGCCAAGAACACTGGTACAGGCTCTACAGCATTTATATAGCGTGGACCCTTTGCCCCCAAACAAATCTGCTTGGTACACGCTGGAAAACCTCACTGGGCCAGCGCTTCGTTCCTGATTGTCCTCGGCAGGGATCCAAGTTTAACCATGCTGGCTTCAGCCAGAGGGATGACTGAGGGAATGAGGGAAGATGGATAAATTCACCCATTGGTCTGAAGGCCAAAAACATCTGCTGGAGTCATGGAGTTGTTGGTTGGCTGAGTTCACATAAAGGAAGCCCCACTGGGAGTCGGTACCCAGCTCTTTCGAGTTTTGAGGGTTGTCCTTTGGAGACCGCAGCATTTTGCTACCTAGGGGCAGCAGAATGTCAAACCGACAAAGAAATCCTTCAGCCTATTAGCGCAGCATGACACAGCCAAAATGCTCTTTGTGAATATCAAAGAGGTATTAAAATCTGGATTATACTTTTTTTTTTTTTTTAATAAATCCCTGAGGCTGCACACAGCCCAAAAGCTGAGCTCACTCCACTAAATTAAAGGTTTCAAATGTGCAAAGGTTTGTAGTGCATCCATTTGGGGAGATGTGAATGTGGATATACCAAAGTGATGGGCAGCAGTGTGCTGAAGTGCTGAAGACAGATAAAATGCAGCAACTTTCCTTTTTGAGTAACTGGACCCAAACAGATCGAAAATCAAGATTAAAAAGGGGGATAGTTCCTGTGTTAGGTAATTGTAAGAGGCAGTTTCTTATCCCTGACGCTTGCTAAGTATTTGATGTGGTGATATTTGGTAACAGTATGATGCCAGAGTCACTCATGTGATTTGTTTCATTAGCTTTTGCAAACAATGGGTGCTACTGAAATAACTTGCTAGTCCAAAAAATTATGGGTTAAATAAATCCTAGAAACACCTTAATTTTCAACTCCTAGAGATGCTTAATCTTAAAAAGCAATAGGTTAAACAAGTAGATTAGTAATCCAAAAGTTACAGACTGTGACCCTGTACCAAACTTTACAACTGAATTTAGCCTCTCGCTCTGATGACTAAGGAGTTGCAATAAATGTTGTCCTTGTGGTATAAGTACAATTTCCTTGCAGTCTGCTGTATCTGAGTCATCACAAACACTGGGCAATAGAGGAATAAAAACTGTCTCTCTTCATTTTGTGCTTCTCATATTTGAGCAGGAGGCAGAGAACATTTTAGAGACCATTCCCTGGTTCAAAACCCGTTGAAATTGGTGGCAGTCTTTCTGCTGAATCACCCAGCTATGGACCAGACCCACCACCCTTTAGTCCATTAACAGTGAAGTTTAAAAGTTGCCTCCTTCCTTTACTAGTCCCAAGGTATAGACATGTTTTCTTCCACTTATCACTGTGACTGGAGGTTGGGAATCCCATTAACCTGGTCACTATGGGAAATACATACATAGGTATGAGTAAAGGGCCTGATCCTGTAAAAATACTGTCTCATGTTCAACTGAAAGCTGTATCTTTGGAATGAGTACAGAGTGTTGTGGTCTTTAAACAAAGTCAGGAGTCAATGTACATTTTAGGTATGCATCCTAGAACCTATTAAATGTTGACAACATGCTATAGCATGTCTAGTTGACTGAGTTATATCCTTTACTAGTTGGTTTATTAGTTTTATTTATTTATTAATTTTTTTATTTACTAGTTGGATCACAAGTCACAGAAATGTCAAAACTATTGGAGTTTCCCTGAGGTTGGCGTTTCACTGGCTGTGAAGCCCTTGGAAATCTTCAACATATCTTGTCGTTCAAACTTGAGCCTCTAAATGAAGAGACTGGAATGCAGGAGTAATGGGCGATCATCAAACACACACCATCACTCGGTGCCTGAATTTTCCCTTCTGTAGAAGTGGAACCACTTCTTAGTATGACAGAAATAAAAGTTTCATTAAGTGTCCTGGGAGATTTTTCAATGATTTTACAGAAAATCTTTTATGTTTAAAAGATACAACTTTTTTCATATCTTAGATTAAAGATTAGGATTGATTAGAAGATGAATTTTGTTCACAGACATGTATTCTCATCAAAACTTCACTCTCATGCTATGACATAGGCAACTATACTGACTCACCCAGAGTTTTAGAAGAACCGTTATGAGTTCTTATTACAAGTTTATTTAATGGGGGAGGGAGAAAGTAGGAGATATGATCTGTCTTTTGTAAATTTACTATTTGTTTAACAAATATATGGAGAAACAATCCTATTTTAGTAAGCTCCTGGCTAAACATTTAAACAGTGAGATATTAATTCAGCAGCAATTTTTAAGTTACTATCCATCTTATTTCTGTAAAATGTCTCATAAGAATTATAGTGTTGAATCCTGAAATATTTATTGAAGCAACACTATGTTTTGCCGGGGTAACAACTCAGTAATGACTTCACCATATAATTCATATTATTTAAGTCATATGCAACATCCATATTTTAAGAAGTAGATCAGCTCCTTCAAACTGTATCAACACTGTGTTGTATAACCTTGTGGCAGGAATAGAAGCAGCTTTTGTTTGAAGCTACTATTTAAATTTTCACTAGAGAAAGGGAAAGTAGTAATTTATCCATGGAAATAAGATGTTTCTGAATATTACAAAATAACCATTATTTATGGTTAACTGCATCCAGAACCGTTTCTAAACTTGATGTGAACTTGTACAGTTCTTCCAAAGAATGTTTTTAGTTAATCTTGTATGACATCCGTAGCCATAATCTGGGGAAAGCAGAGTAACTGGATACCAGTATTTAGTACCAGTACAATGTACTTTGTCTCTTACTATTTACCAATTACACTTATAATGTGCCTAAGTCACCAATGAGTACAATGAAGACACTGATTGCATTCTTGAGAAATGAGCTTTTTAAATGGTAACACTGAACTGCTGAGCTTACAGGCAGACAGATAAAGATTCAACTGAAGGCTAAAGAAGAGCTTTATTACATTGCGATATACAATGCGATGAAAGAAACTCTGTGCAAGTCAAAAACATGAAATGGTTACTATCAACATTGCTCTTTCACACGTTGAAAGAAAATAAACTGTATCTTCATTCTGTCAAAACCAAAGTAAAAATTTTACTTCGTTCAGGATGAGAATTTGAACACAAATGAACTGATTCTTAGCTCTATGAAGATCTATGGAGGCACTACTCATGACATTCCCCTCTCTTACCGGGAATAGACACATTATTTTGACTGTGTCCGTGTGTGTCATTTTCATAGGCCTAGATTAAAAAAAAAAAATAAACCCAGATGCTCTTGAGAACGAAGTCAAAGATACAAGGAAAGATAATGTTCTCGAAAAAAACCCCAACAACCCAGGGGGTTACATCAGGCTTTCATTTTTAACATGACCATGATTTCATCACTCTGCGGTTGGCTAGACAGATCGCTAACATTTTTTGGTAATTAACACTGTTTTTGTCACTTTGTGAAATTGTTTGCAAATCTATATTTACATAATTGCTTCTCCAAACTGCAACAGAATCTGGCACAGGCATGCGTCACGGAACAAGCTGTTTTTAGACCTGCTCATTGTCTAACCTCTCTGATTGTAGAGACATACAAGGTTTTACCTTCATCATCTTAATTATCTGGCCCATGTTGCATTGGGGGTTTTTTTACAAGCTTGAAAACAATTATTTTCTGTTTCCTGGTAACCAATCTTTAACTTTCAAACTGACACACACATTGCAAAAGAGATTTCTTTCTGAGCTGCAAAATATCATTCATCTGGATATTTATCCCTTTTCTAAGCTTGCTCATAATAGTAAACCTGTACCTATGTAATGTCAATGGACCAAGCCAATACCTCCAATCCAGGCCCTACTGCCATCTGCTTGTGTGGCATTAAATCAAGGATCAAGGTATTATTTGGGTGCTCGGCCTTACTCTTATTTGAACAATGACTGTATTTTTATTCAGAGATATACAGTCAGCAGTGAGGCACCACTTATTTATGGCATTGAGTTTCACCCTTCTCATGGCCTGGAGACAAGTGCTCTGAAGCCCTGGACCCCACGGTGAGACTGCTGACATGGAAAATACACCCTTTGAAAGATCAGAGTTATCTTGTCTAGGAAATTGCCTGTAGAGTCTCCTATTATGGATGGGAGCTTTTCATGTTTCCATTGTAAAATCTATTGTGAATGTTGAAATCATGTTCTTCTTTCAGCCCTAATGCTTTCTTTAAAGCAGCTATAGAAAGGA
>KZ506205.1:235578-269651 GCA_002844005.1 Limosa lapponica baueri
AGCAGCTTCTCACAGAAGCCACCCCTGTGGTCTCCCTGCCATGCATACCCAATACAGGCACGTGCACTGCAAAAGGACTAGAGAAATGATGAATGGATCTCTACAAAACAAGAAGCCTTTTGGCACCACTGAAGCAACTCATCCTGCTGAGAACTAAACTCTTAGGAATGACTGTGAAGCTTCAATTTTGCTTTTCTTTGTGATTCTGGCTACCACAAAATATACTTATTTTGAAAGTCTTTGGGATATAATCCACTGTAGTATTCTGTATCCCTTTTCCAGATGCCAGATAATGCAGCTGTTTCCAATTCTCCCCATTTTATCTCTCCTCTTCCAAGATCCTAACCCAGGATTTAGAGGAACAGGTTTGGGGAGGTGATTCCCTTTCAGGTAGGAGCCTCCCCTCTCTCGGTTTGGCTTTCTTGACTGACAAGCCTTTGATTTCTGTCTTGGATAGCTTCTTCTGCCAGATGACACCAAATGGAAGGGATTAATCAGTGGCAGAGAAAATAAATGCAGAGCTCTCCACAAACTTTAAGTTCTTTTAAAAAATAGGAGATTTTCTAGTCCAACATCAACTGCCTAATTTTGGTAGGAAGCATGAGGTTACTCCAAAGAGGAGAGGCAGCGAACCATGTATTTGTGGCATTCGGATTGGTGATATAATCATGTAACTCCAAAACAGGAATAATTCACACTGCCAAAAGCTACAGAATTATGTGCAACCCAGAGGATGGACAGAGGTGCGCGGGCACAGCGGGCTGAGCGTTTCCAGTGATTGCTCCATTATATACCGAGCGTACAGGTAAGGTACTATTGGAGCCCAGCACTTTTAAGAAAGAACTACAAAGACAAAGTTTGCCCATGTACAGAAGGATAAGGATTAAATACTCCAAATTGTCGTACTGATCCTTTTAGAGTCAATGTTTTTTCAAAAACCGCCAGGGCTTTTCCAGCTGTGTGTTAAAATCCCAAGTGAATTGCATGGCTAATTTAACGAAATTGCCTTGGTGTGTGTGAACCAGGTGACTGCATGTGCAGAACCCCTAAACTAGCCAAGAGGCCACAAAGGCAGTCAGCCTATGCCTGTAATTACTTCAACAACAGAGACACGGTCTGTGCAGGCTGTATTTTGTCCTTTGGTATTTACTATGTAAATGCTAAATGATAAAAGAAGTGGAAAAAAAATCAGAAAACACAGTAGTTTTCCCAGTCTGTGGAATGATCCACATAAAGGTTTGGAGAATTGGGCCCCAAATGTGGGAAACAATGTTCTGCTTTGTTTTTAAATTTTAGGAAAAAAAAAAAAAGGCAATATGTAGATGGCACGGCGTTTTTCACTCTGCAGCGTCTCACACAATTTTTGCTTGTGGCCATCATGAACGCCTACAGCTCCAGAGACACTGTAATTACCCCAACCCATGTGATGCAGCGTGTGCTTTCCCCTGCCAAATGATAGATGTCTTTTCCACATAGCAGTTTTCTAGCAGTATACCCCGCATGCAATAAAGCTCGTTCTGGGTGCAGCAGGAGCACAATTGGCCAATGCAATAGGAAAACAATTAATCTGGATAATTTGCATGCTTTGAATTTCCTAGATATAGCTAATACGAAGCTCACAAAAACACTGTAAGAAATAAAGCTAAGCCATTCCTGCTTGCACATATAAAATTATTTATTTATGTTTGCTAGATGCAAGAACACCACAAAAACTGCAAGTTCAGTTAGACTAGCATTAAAGTAAATTTATTAATGTATTAAAAAGGAATTAAAAAATATAGCCACCCAAGACTATAGGTAAATGCTTAAGAGAATCAAGTCTGTAATCAAAATGAACATTGCTTTGATGAAACATGATAAGCTCCAAGGATTTAATAGCAAAGATCACAAGGAAGGAAAACAAGTGCCCAACAGCCCCCCCTTCCTGATCCAAAGAAAATACAGACAAAAGCACCAAACTACAGCTACAACAAGAAATCAAGAAATGTAAAGAAACCCATGCAAATATTTACTGCTGGGCTTGAAGGAAAGCCACTGGACATAACTATCAAACACAGAAAAGTCTGCCCCAAAAACCCCACGAGTCTGAACGCTCTAACTGAGCAAACAAGGTTTCCAGTTCAGAAGTGTAAATATTTTTAAGCATAGTTAAAATGCAAATGGGAGTAGATTTCTTTTGATAAATGTAATGTCAGTATGGCTTTCAAAATGAACAGATTCATGGCTAAAAAAAATGCCCATCATGCTAAAACTGGGCAGCAGGTAACAAGTCCGTTTGTATTTAATATCTGGAATTAGAGATGCAATCTAAATGGGGCTGTGTTGCCTACCTGGAGGAATTCCATTCAAGCACTTCTGGCTATCCTTTATCCAAATTTTAGCTTCATGAAAAATTAAGAAGACCTAAACAAGGCAGTGAGTAATTTTGTAGGTACATGTTTGCATTACTAGCAATGGACAATGGGAGCAAAATTTTACTACGGATGTGAAATACATCCATGCAATCCCAGTCACTGAGCAGTGAGGTTATTTTTTGTTTTAAATTTCTGAGTGTCAAGCTGTAAAACATCAAGTGAAACTGGACAGTTATAGTAGCTAAAAAAAAAAAGTGACTAAAGAGCGTTTGCAAAAATGCTAAAAATAATAATAACCCATTCATAAGTGCACACACAAAAATTCTCACATCTGAGAATCTGATTTTTTTCAAATATGCAATTGCAGAGGAGTCAAACCTCTTCAGCAGTTCAAGCTCCAACTGAAAACGTAGTTACCTCTGGGAAAAGTGACAAAGAACTGACAGAAACTCTGACCGTTTTTTTCAGCACTTTCAAAACATTATCTTGTTTTTCTTTTCTTTTTAAAAAATCTTTCTTTCAAAAACTACAGAGAAATGTGTAGGGTTTTTAAGTGGCTGAAAAGGGTGTGTAGTGTATGAAATATTAACGTTGTAGTGTATGAAACATTTCAATTGATGCCTAATTATTCATTTATTCAAAGGTTTGAATTTTGAGCAGTAGGCAAAAAAGAAAGAAAAAAACCAGCCATTCTTTGCCCAAGCTTCCTTGGGATGCACATTTGTGTTTCAACTGCTTGTTTTGAAAAGCTGTCCATAAATTCAGTCCAAGTGGCATTGTGGCTCCAGGGTTCCTAGAAGTAAGAGATAACAAAACACTCCTAGATCACCCAGTTCATCTCACTGCTAATGTCAGACAAAATAACAACAAAATAACAGCTCTTACTGCCAGGAAGTTTCTCTTACCAGCTACCAATGGCATTTTCTTGCACTGTTTCACTCCCTTGTGTATGCCTCGTGCACAAGCTTGAGCTACCCTCTCCTCCTCGGGTATTTCACCCACCCAGCAACACGCAGCTGTACCATAAAACTACCCTGCACTGGGTGCCCTTTGCTGAATTAATGCTACTCGGGTATTCAAGAATCATAGGCAGGACCCAAAAATTAACTATAGCCTTAAAAAAACATGGAATTTTAAAGAAGTTATGCATTTGAGTTCTCCTTATGCAACCTTTTGGGGTTCACAGTTTAAAACGTTTTTTTTAGCAGCTGTAAGTGCTTGGACTTTTTTATGGGTTTTTGGTTTTATATCAATGAAAGCATTGATTTTGTGCATTTAATCAATTGAAGGGTTAGAGTTATACAGGTAAAAAGACATGCATTTTTAATATTTGTGAAATATTTGCATGTTTTGGCAGTATCTCACCCCTTCCCTGCATTTTCCCCGATATTTCTGGATTTATCAATACATAGTGCCCTATCCTTCTTGCAGATAAAAGGAGTGAGTTTACAATTGCTGCCATAGTCTTGTTAACCTCAACCTGCATTTCCAAGACTCACATTTACTGCAGAACCCATTTCCCAGGAGTTTCCTGCATCTGGGGAGCGAGAGGGGAGGTGGCTGCTGACCTCCTGTGGGAGGCACGATCTAGTTCCTTCTCCATGAAGTTCTGATTTTACTGAAACAGGAGTCACTTGAGCTTGTGTCCGCCTTGTATCCCAAGCAGTTTATCAGCTGCCAGTCTCCAGACCAAAACCCACCAGTTCCCATTTTTATTGAAGACTTTTATTTTCCTGTGAGCGCAGAATGGAAACAACAATTGAAACCTCAGCAGTTGCCACACAGCAAATTTTTCTGGCAGCTCTGTTCACATGGGAATTTTCAAAGAGCCTTTAATAGTCTTGAATCCAAAAATATTCCTATGAATTTTTGACTTTGATCCGCAATGGTCAACAGTTTCCATGAATTGCAGTGTAGGGGTAAGTCCGTCCAGAGAAAGACCACTGCCTGCTTTCCCAAACCTTTGAAGGAATAACTGAAAGAGCTGCCTCTGAGGAGGGTTGCCGTCTCTACTAGTTTCCAATGAGAAGAAATCCTATCCCGCTGTCTCGGTTAGGACGACTCTTCCCCCTTTTCTATGTGCGTTCCCAACAAGGAGCAAAAAGTCAGCAGAAAACCACAGTTGGATGCTAGCGTGGTCCAGAAGTGTTGTCTGGGTGGCAGGAAAGAGGAACCAAGAGGGAACAGGACAATAGCTGGGCAAGAGAGAGCGGGTTTTAGGGACACGGCGGTGTCTGAAGCAAGACGGATTGCACAGGGGAAAGCGGCTGGAGCTCTGACAAGAAGTGAGTGGAAGGATTTGGTAGGGGCAGGACCGAGTAGCCACAGCGGCTGAACAGTGACAGCGGCGCGAAAGAGCAACGCAGGATGAAATGACAGATTTACAATCTTAATTACTAGCAGTGAATAAGATCTTCTTTCCTAGACAGCTGGGGAGATGGCTGGACCTGCAAGGATGTGTTTCCCAAGCAATTCCTAGGCAGGCAGAACAACAACAGCATGCATTTGTTCATGTACTTCTAATATCCTGGGGTTTAAGACTGGTTCATACACTCTGAAGGAGATAGCAATGTGATGACAAGGCTGAGGATGCCTAAATGGCAATTTCAGTTTGTTTAAAATACCTGCGAGCCAGCTGCTGCTCAGACAAGCCCTCAAGTGTTCCGGCTGGAAGTGTTTCTGAACGAAGAAAGACAGAGGTGCTTGGGAAAAAAAGTTATTTCCCTTAGTGGGGAAAAAAATGTGTTTCAAACTTTTAGAACCATGATCTGGCACTTTGGGTGGGACACTACGGGATCCTGGGGTCCAGAAAAAATCTGTTATAAAAGACAAATTGGGGATATCTGATACAATGAAGTGGCAAGGGTCACATTTTGCTGAATAAAAACCTCATCCTTTGTAACTGAAAATTGAGCTTTGATAAAATATCGATGTGTACAAGAAAAATCTACTGTATTCCACCTGGGAATTTCCTTAAGTCAAGAGAATGACCAGTGAGGCTCATGTAATGACTTTTTACTATTCTCCACCTTCTGTTAGAAGAGATTAACATCAAGCTAGGAAATTGCACTTACTTGCATCAGAAAACCTCAATCACATACCGAGATGTCAGAGCCCATCAGAAAACCCTGAATTGCTCAAAGCCACAAGTGGCCTGCTGTGTATTATATTTTTACTATGATGAATTAATACATAGTGGTTTTCTCTATTTGTTTCCTGTTCAGTATTGTGTTTAAAAAAATTACTCACTTGTTTGCTTATATTACTGGAGGGAACGGTCTGGATTCCACCCTCGACAGAATTTGAAGGGCAATAGTCGAATAGAGCATGAAGTCAAGCAGCAATACACTTCTCAAGCAGCTCAACTTCTTTCATTTGGCTGCACTTAAAGTAAGGAAGTCCTCAGTGTGAGCAAGAGTTGGAATTTGCCCCACCATTTTTACTGTATCAAATATCAGCCCTTTGTGGCATTTAAAACCTTCTGAGGATCCAGTTTAACCTAAGTTGGTAGGGGGGGGCAGAGGTGGATGGATGTGGTTAACTGCTGGTGTGCTCAAAGCTTTTAGAAACAATGAAATGTGACTCTTTAGTAGGTGGTGTGGGACTTCTCCTCTCTTAATATATCAGCATTTGGTTTGGTATTGTAATTTGATTTATGTTCCTGTATTTCTGATGTTAGGAATTACCTAAGCAATGCAAGGGCATTCAAAGGAAGGTGCCATCCGTAGCAGTGTGTCTTGTATTAGAATGCAGTCTCAGTAAGTTGGGATCGCAAACTTTTCTGAGAAGAGGATTTCTGCTCCTAAATGTCTGTAAAGATGACTTTGTGTGAGCGCACGCTCGCCCTTCTCCATATTACATACAAAACTGCTTGTAAATGAGTGCATATGACATTGAGTCAGAAAGACACTTTTAACAAGGGACTGCACGTTGCTGGTTTTATAGTATCATTTGTCAAAGCTGAAGCACAATTTAAGTGCAATGACTTCATATTGATTTGGGAATTCTGATTCCCTGGAAATTTTTTTTGTAGAATAGTAAAAAAAAAAAATATGGGAGGAGGAAAAGAAGTAAAAGTAGTGCATTTTCATCTTCTCATGTCAAAAAAAATACTCATGGCACCTTTAGGTAGCCTGAGCTCATCTCCCAGCAACAAAGTTCAAATTTATCAACAAAGCCTATAGGTTGACTGGTCACATTTCTGGGGGTCACATTTCTGAAAAATGTGCAAGAATTGTGACGGGTCCTTGTTGAATGACAGATATCCTGCCTCAGTGTCACAAGCGTAGGTTCAGACTTGTGAAAGCAGCATTGGGTCCCACAGGTCTTGACTTATATGCATGGAAACCCCACCTGAAGACACCATCCCAATCCTAAATTCAGTTCAATAAATTGTTACCCCTCTAAGTCCTAGAAATGCAAGGGTCACTTCAAGCCGGTCCTTCATATAAACTGAAGTCCTTCAGAAAACCGGAGTGCATGAGACAAAGTTTTAAAAGGGTGGTGGAGCTTTCTGCCAGCCATGGCCATCATTTGGACATGCATATGTTCTTCAACCATACGTCTGCTCTGGTACCACCGGGCCACTCAGCTGTTGGCAAGCAATTGGAAAACTGTTGCACGCATCCAGTCAGGATTCATAATAATACTTTTCTTGCTGTTATTTCTATTATTTCTAACGCACTACTAACTATTTGGTTCATCCACTTATTGCATCTTACTTTCAGCAAAGTTGATAGGCTGAGGGCTGCTTTTGCTTCTCACATGTACAGTACACACAGCAAAATGAGGTCCTGTTTTTATAGCAGCTACTGAATGTTACAAATAATAGCAAAAATATAACTGCTGCTACTATTTGACATGACCTATTTCCAGATAGGAAATGGTCTATCATAGTGTAATTGAGAAGATAACCCATTATTAACTCCTGTCTCCAAAACTTCCAAGAAGACTGATTATATGGTTCATTCTGAAACATTGCAATTTCACTAACATATTTGTTGGAGGCAATTATAATCTATACAGTACTTCATAGATCTTGGAATACAATAGCTTTAAATGGAGCGAATGGCTTGCATGCCCTGATCTCAGATGAAATGTGACACTATTTTATCTTCAGAGGTTACCAACAAATCTATTTCTCCTGGGTAAACAAAGAAAATCATGACCAGGAGAGAAAAAAGAAAATATTTTGAAAACTTGTGAGCCCAGTTGCCCTCTGCCAACAGCTATGCAGACAAGTCAGACTGGGGCTGACTTGTTGCCAGAGTCAGCACACTAGCTAAAAGTCTCACGTTCTGCAGGCAGCAGCTTAACAATAAAAAAGGAAAAATGTTTCCCTTCTTGCTGTCTTCAGCAGATGACCCCAGACTACAAGGGAGCCAACCCAAGTGTTTGCAACAGCAATTTGTCAAGTTTTCGCTCATTAGAAACTTTGCCAGGGCTTTACTCCGTGACCCGAACGACTGGCTGACTGAATGCCTCTTCCCGGACTGAGGAGGGTGAGCCAGAGAGGAGATACTCTCTGTTACCCTCATGTCTCAAAAGGGCAAAACGATGGTTTTCCGCTTCTCAGCCAGACAAGGCTACGATGGAGAACTGCTGACCTGCTCACAGGCAACAGGGGACACCTGGGGCAGGGCAGGAGGTGCAGTTCCACCAGCACAGCAGGTGGTTCATCCCTTGGACACATGCAGCGAGGGCCCTGGTACGTTGCATTTGGACAACACTTAAGAAAAGACAATGCCCTAAGAAGCTACAGAGTTATATTTTTGTCCTTTCTACCCTTGACACCTCTTCCTGCAACTTTCATGGGCCTCACTGTGCAGTAGCATTGACCAGGAGGTCTAGGAGGGCAGCAGTACAGGCAGGCTCACGGTTTGAACAAAGCAAAGAGCAGGTCTGAAACCAAGGCCCATGCCCTGACTTTTCAGTCCTACCTCTAGCATCAGGCTGAGAGAAAAGAACCTACCTAGCACGGCTCCCAGGGGAGAAGCCAGTCTTCAGGACAGGATTTAAGGCTCCAGACCCCAAGCAGGTGGAACAGTTGATGTAACCAGTTGCTACACACCTGTTAGGGTGATCAGGCTTCATAGAACCATAGAATCACAGAATGGTTTGTGTTGGAAGGGACCTTTTAAAGATCATCTAGTTCCAACCCCTCTGCCATAGGCAGGGGCATCTTTCACTAGATCATGTTGCTCAAACCTGACCTTGAACACTCAGCTGGAAAGAAGTCCTGCAGGAACGGGTCGGGGGTGCTGGTCAACAGCAGGCTCACTAGAAGTCAGCAGTGTGCCCTGGCAGCCAAGAGGGCAAACTGCATCCTGGGATTCATCAAACACAGTATCACCAGGTGGTAAAAAGAGACAATTATCCCACTGTATTCAGCATTGGGGCGACTTCACCTTGAGTAATGTGTGCAGTTCCGAGTCCCACAGTTTAAGAAGGGTGTGATGGTACTCGCATACGTCAAGAAGAGGGCAACAAAACTGATGAAAGGATTGGAAGGAATGTCCTATGAGGAGTGGCTGAGGACTTTGGGCTTGTCTGGTTTAGAGTAAAAGGACACTGAAGGACAACCTCTGCAGCTTCCTGAGGAGGGGAAGTGGAGAGGGATGTGCTGATCCCTTCTCCACGGTAACCACTGGAATGGTTCAAAGCTGCACCAGGGGAGGTTTAGACTGGATATTAGGAAGCCTTTCTTTACAGACAGGGTGGTCAAATACTGGAACAGGCTTCCTAGAGAGGTGGTCAATGCCCCAAGCCTGTCAGCGTTGGGGGATTTGGAAAATGCCCTTAATAACATGCTTTAACATTTGGACAGCCCTGAAGTGGTCAGGCAGTTGGACTAGTTGATTGTTGTGGGTCCCTTCCAACTGAAATATTCTATTCTGTTCAGTTCTGTTTTGTTCTATTCACTTCACTTTCAATGATGGAGCATTCACAACTTCTCTGGGGAACTTCTTCCGGTGTGTCACCACCCTCATCATAAAATATTTCTTCTTTTTGTCTAATCTAAATCTACCCTCCTTTAGTTTAAAACTGTTACCTCTTGTCCCATCACTACAGGCCCTGGTAAAAAGTCCCTCAGCCTTTCTTATAAGCCTCCTTTATCTATTGAAAAGCTGCTATAAGGTCTCCCTAGAGCCTTCTCTTCTCCAGACTGAACTGCCCCAATTCTCTCAGCCTTTCTTCATAGGAGAGGTCTTCCAGCCCTCTGACCACTTTTGTGGCCCTCCCCTGGACCATAGTTCCATGTCTTTCTTGTGCTGGGGACCTCAGAGTTGAACACAGTACTCCAGGTGAGGTCTCATGAGAACAGAGTAGAGGGGCAGAATCACCTCCCTTGACTGCTGGCCACAATTCTTTCTATGCAGCTCAGGATACAGTTGGCCTTCTGGGCTGCAAGTACAAATTGCTGGCTCATGTCCAATTTTTTGTCCACCATTATTCACAAGTTCTTCTCTGCTGGGCTGCTCAAACACGTACATCACCCAGTCTGTACTGATAGTGGTGATTTCTCTAACCTAAAGATTATTACTGTGTGTAGCTCACTGCCACCCCTGACTGAAGATCTGTTGGCTTATCCATTCATCCCATCACCTTCTGTCTGTGTTATAGGAAATAACATAAGTTTAAAACAAGATGGGAAAAAACAAATAAAACAAAACAAGACAACTATGAGTGGGGGGGTCTAAGATATCCCTGTATCCTCATCCTTTCCTACTGACTAGCTGGAAGTGGTTGCTCAACAGCATGTTTTTTCCTGGACCCTGCGTGGAGGCCTGTAACTTCATAATACAGGATATCTAGGGTGCCTCAGGGTCCGGGCTCCTCTCCCGAGGACCTAAAGCTTACAGACATCTACATCCCTTTCTTCTTCTGGTTGTTAATGTCTGTCTAATAAGGAGAATTCCTTTCTCACAAGGCTTAATCCCCAGATGAGGGCAAGTGAGGGGTTACTGATGGTGAACCATGAATGGGGAGGAGGAGGAACCTAAAGAGGTGATGGCTGCTTCCCCCTTGGTGAAACAAATAAGAAAGGACGAGGTTCTTCTTCCCCCATGACGTATGATTTTGTAGCCTGCTTTCCAAATACTTCAAGCAGAAGCCAAACAAAGACATTTGTCATGTCTCTTCCTGCCTGTCCACCAAACTGTGAGCTGTGTGTGCACCACGGGGCAGAACCTGCTAAGAGGAAACATAGGGAGGATGTGATGTACCACAGAGAGGCCAGGGAGTTTTTGGTGGTTAAGATGCACACCTCTGTCATCACTTCTTAGCAGAAAATGACAGTCAAAAGACCAAAGGACCGATGAGGTAATTCAGAGAAACTGAAAGGTGCTCAAAATAACAGAGGTTTTGCCTCTGTAATAATATTGCATGGAGGAAATCCATTATCTTATTTATGGTTTGTTTTTCAGGGTCAGAGCGGACACAGTACTATATATTGTGAAATACAGGTTGTAATGTTGTAACAGGTTGGGTCATCACTGTGGGTTTGTCATACAGTCCTGTGTAGTCTATTTTAACTGAGCTGTACTCACCGAGCATAAGAAGTCAGTTGGTACTTTAATGGAAACCAGGCCAACGTCAGCTGACCTGCAGCGTTTTAATTCCGTTAAGACAGTCCAAAGGAGGCTTTGCAAAACGGTTCCAAGAAACAAGAACTCAAATTTAAGAGAACAGCAGCTAAAAATGTATGGGCACTTAGTGTGTTTCGTCTGGCCAGGGGAAGAGCTAACCAATTTTACTGAAAACATCTGCAAGGGATGGGTAATACCTGCAGGGCTGTTGAAACAAGATTCTCACATCATACCAACAGCTCTCAACCAGACATTGCCATTCACAAAGCAAAGTGGCATTTTGCAAGCCCGTCAAGTCTGCACAACAGGAATAAACCCAAGAAACAAGCCAGTGTTTATAACACCACAAAAAGTATCCTCTGCTTTCTCACTTGCTTTCAGAAATGAAAATACCAATGCTGACTGTGCCTTCCATTGCACCTAGCTTTAGATCAGTTCCACGTAGTAGTCAGCACTTCAGCTAGCTTCCTATTACAGTCATCCACCCTGTTCTTCTGACCTACTTTACACGTCACCGAGATCAGTATCTCCATAGAAGTGCTTCTTTATTGACCATAAAGGGAATCAGTGGTGATGAAGGTGACTGAGATCTGCTAACGTGAAATCTACACAGAGAGAAGAAGACTCAACCATTCAAAAGTTTGATGGCATCATTTCTTGGCTAGCCAACTTGGAGAATGTAAAACCAGAGAAAGTTCAGATGTGCCAGTCCCCTGACTCTCCCAATGGCTTTTAGTGACAGCTTCTGAGAAGTCATTTGGATATGTGGTCCTAAATGAAGTGATCGGATCTTTCGAAACTGAGTGATTCCTTTCATAAACACATAGTTACATGACTAGATCAGGATCATACCACACATCAAAGGACACACAATAGCACATACAATAGTACAGGCAAATTTGGAATCAAGCTGGGCATGTTGCAGTACGCTACAGCCAGGGTGAAAGAAGTGCACCAGGTTAGACCAGCCACTGTAAATTCATTAAGTCCTTGGTAGCCCTTCATTGCTTATTACCAAAAAGCCTTTTTTCCTGACTCTCTTAGAGAAGCAATCACCACTTTATATCATCTGTGATCCAGGTAGAGTGACCACCCATTGTGAAAAGACAGGGAGTGGGAGGTGGGAAGAGGTAAGGAACTCAAACTTTCAACTCCTTCTCAGGACGGCAATAATTCAAGCAGATGCAGATTAATACTGAGCTGCCACTAAAATGGCATTGATTTGTGACCGCCTAGCTCACACAAAAAAAAAGAAAACTAAAACCAACCTGGTCTACCAGCTCCAGAGGAAGAGGCAGTCAAACAGCACCTGTGGGACTAGGACAAACACATTAAAAGGAAATTGTGTTAGACAGTGCTGTGAGCAAAGCCCCACCATTCTGCAAATAACTCAGCTCAACATGACCCCCGAGGCTCTGGTATGTTGTCAATGAAAATGCTGGAAAATAGTCCTTCTGGCCTTTTATTGAGAAATGATGTAATAGGGTTAAAGTCAGATGGCTCTGATACAAACCCACTCAGGCCACATGCAGTGACTGAGGGGGGCAAACTCATGGCGATGGCAAACCACGCTGGTAGATGGGAAGGAGACTGGTGAAGAGTTGCCAAATTTGTGATACCCACCAGACCAGGGATGGGGAAAATGGCAGAGCAGTGCAATGTCACTACTTGGGAGAAGGCAGAGAAAACACAAGGGGGGTGTTTCCTTTCAGTCTTGACCTTCCAGTCCAAAAGCTGAGGAAGGATTGAACCCAAGGGAGTGCATATTTTCAAGAAAAGCATCTGTCTCTCGTCTTGACTGTAAAATGTGTAGAAACACTACCTTGTTGTCAGACAGGCCTTCCCATCTCCCTGGGCAAATGTCCAAGGCTCTTACTGGTAACCAGCCATCCAGAATGAGGGTGTGACACAAATAGTGCAAAGCAGGGGAGCAGAGAGTTGTGGACAGACTCAACCTACTTTTGTTGTAGAAAAACAAGGAAGGAGATTTGCAGGATGACACCAGTGGAGAGCAACCAGTGATGTTCCTCAAGGTTGTGTATTGCTTTGACCGCTGGACTTGTCTTCTATATGCAGCACTGCTGAATAATAACAGTAACTACACTGCTACTTACTTCTTAAAACACACACAGCATGCACTTCCCATTTTACTTATGAGAAAACTGAGGCAGAGTGAACTTAGCTACTCCTTTACATTTGCCCGGTAGAAGTGTCAAAGCTGAGTCTACACTTGGGATCTGCATTAAAAGGGGGCAAAGAGATTGTAGAGGCACAGATACTCAAAAATTAAATAAACAGAAAAACAACCTATGTTGTGTCCAGACACAGACTTAAGAAGTTATGGGCCCAATGACAGGATCTGAAGAAAGTGCCCTGCTGAGTATCAGCCCAGAGGGCTCAAACATCACTCTCTAACAACTTACAAACAACAGAAAATCTCCTAAATTACTCTTGAAGCATTGCCAGCATTTGTGGTTTAATGGCTGGCCCTAAGCATATTTGTTTTTTTTTCTTAAAGCCCCAGTCCCTAGCATCAGGTTATTTACCTGAGAATTTCATCTACTTTCATTTGAAAGCCCTTGTAACAGCAGGGAGAACAAAACCATGAGGGAACAGAGGAAGGGGAAAGCATGTGAGTATAAAGGAAGAAAATAAAGGAAGCCCAGAAGGAATTATTTTGGAAGCCTTATGATTTTTAAGCAAATGTCTTGATTTGCTGGAGGCTGACTCAGGTTTTGAGCACATGAGGCTATTGCTTGTCATTAATAATTTGCCTGTTGTCATTAATAATTTGACTGTTGTGCCAGGAGAGGTCTAGATTGGATATTAGGAAAAAAAATTCTTCACTGAAAGGCTTATCAAGCACTAGGAAAGGCTGCCCAGGGAACAGGTTGAGTCACCATCTCTGAAGGTATTAAAAGACGTGTAGCTGTAGTGCTGAGGAACATGGTTTAGTGGTAACTTGGCAGTGTCAGATTAATGGTTGGACTTGATGATCTTAAAGATCTCTTCCAACTGAAACAATTCTATCATTCTATGACTGGTTCTTCCAGTCCTGAGGATTTTGGCCATCAGACCTCTGCCAGGCCTCTTAAAGATGAAGATGTGTACCTGAGAAACATGTTCTCCCATATTAGCCAACTTTTCTTTAAAATTAATAGCTGCGGATAACTTAAAGGATGAATTTCATTGGTACCAGTTTGGGTGCTGTTTGCCCAGACCGATTCCTTCACTGACCCACGGACTCCTCTTGCACATCAGCGCAAATTGTTAAGAACACACCTCATGCACTGAACGAACTGGAACATTGAGGGCGGAAAGTTTCCAGCTTTCCTGCCATGAGGGACCACGCACCGCTACTGCCTTGGGGTGGTGGGTATGTGGCATTTGCCAAATTTCCACACTCCCCCGCTGCTTGCTTTCAATCTGAGTAAGTCTGACTGATACCGTGACTGTGCTGGTTTCAAGCAAAGATAGAGTGGGACAGGGCGGGTAGGAACTGAGATACCTAGAAATGGAGTTCACGTGTCAGAGAAACCTTGTGCATCCCACCTTCTGGATGCAGCATCATGTTCCCCTGAACCACCGGTGCCTGCCCATAGCTGTTTTGGCACGGAGGTGTCCTGGCACAGGCAGGATGTGTCGCAACGTGAGAAGAGTGACAGTGTGTTTAATGGTTACCTAAGCAATCTGTTCTTTCATCCATCTGGTTTACTGATAGCTGCCTCCAGGTGCATTAAAAAGCACTGACTGAAGATACAGAACCATAAATCCCCAGTTTGCCATTCAAAGCCTCAAGGAAAATAATAACCTAGCACTCTGTCCTGCAGACTTTGTCACTTTATGCTCCAAATGGACATCAATGTCTCAAATGGGCTATCCGTCTTGAGAACTATGTTTTATTGGCAGCTCCCTCTGATACAGAAGGGCTAAGAGTGCATGCCTCGCCTTAAAAATACCTACTTGAAAGTTTTCTGAGAAAAGTTTAAAAGTTTGTCTGGCTGGTGGCTTGGTTTCTTGCTCTACTAACAGCATCTTTGCATTTGCTGTGTTATTGGAAGCCTATACTTATTAGTTAAAAGGTGCTGTTTCTCTTTGGAAAGTTCCCTTCCCTCTCCAGCAACTGACAGCCTTCCACCTTCATGGGAGGAGACCTCAGCCCAGCTCCAAGAGAGCACTGGGCCAGCACTAAATGCCTCACATTTAGTTCAAACCAGCCTGTAAGCACGCTCTGCCGTGGCAAATCGGGTTCTTTTCTATTAATTATGTTTGCTAGATGAACTTTCAAGCTGCTGATGGGAGCAGCCACGGGGCCACAAGAACTAACAGCAGTGTAAGAGAGGGTGCAGGGAGGCCAAGGTGGGTCTGGCAGGGAGGGTGGTGGCGTGTCAGGGGCAAACACTGACCATGAAACCTCAGCTTTACAGCTTCTCTGGGTTAAACCAGCACACCCCATCTGCAGGCACCAACCATGCTAGACCTTGAGGCTCTCAGATCTCTTCACAGGCACACTACCAGAGCCAACAATGCTGCTGGCTTGGCCAAGGCTTGTGAACCTATTTGTTCCCTACAGAAGGCCAAGACAGGACAACACAAAGGCCTCTTCATCCCTTTTCTTCTCCACCATTCCCACACTGCATTGCAATCATTTCTGGTGTTCTCACAGCCTGCTGGGGTGCATGAGGTCCTGATAAAGTAGCTCATTGCCTTTCCTCTGAGTCATGCAAATGTCTTTTCTTCCTTCTTCATCTGTTGCCTTTGATGCCAGCTGCCACCATAGCCACATACAATCGATCTTTTCTTGGGCTGAGAACATCTTTCTCTGTTTTCCTCCCTTTCCTGTGCCAGACTTTCACTCCAGCTGCTGCCTGGGAACTGCTCTCACATGCTCTAGACAGGGGGTACCTCAATCCCCTCCTCCCACCCCACTTCTTGTCCTGGCAGTCTCAGCCTTTTTCTGTGACCCACATCCCTTCAGTTCATGGCCATGAGGCCATGCCCAGTGTGCTGATGGTAAGTGAATGGCCTTTTCTGCATCTCATCTAAGTGCTTTTTAATTCTCTCCTGAGGGACCGAGCACTGGGGAAGATTCCAGTTTAAAAAAAAAAATATAATAATTCCTATGCATGATTCATTTTGCCTGTGTCAGAATTTACTTCGTTCATCTTTGCAGATGGGTAAATGTGCTTTTCTTTTCCATCTGGCCCTGTAGGCTCATCCTTCCTCACAATATTTATCAGCAAGCAAATGGGTTGTCTGCCTACAATGAGGAACCACCAATGTTAGGGGCAGGAAAGAGTGAGGATGAGGGCTTTCAGTGACGAACCAGGTTTCACTCTTGTTACTGAAACACAATGATAGAAGTGAGGCATATAAACATGTAATTCCCCCAGATGCACATGGATAATCTGCAGGTCAGAACTATGTCTCTTCTTCTCTAAACAGCATCCTTAGAATGGGGTTGTCTAAAATGATCCTAAATATTTTTTTTTTCTTACAGGCAAGAGCATTTCCAGCATAGTGGATGATTAAGGTACTCTATAAAATGTTCTGAGGAAGGGAAAACCAAATGGGATAGTCCTTCAAAATCCAAATGTTGTGTAAGGAGTGTGATAGGAAACATTTCTGCCCATGATACTAAAGAAATCTTTCCTCCTGACCATTTCTCTGCATTACTGTATCCCCAGGTACACCTCTGCTAGTTCTGTCAGCCCAAAGACAAGAGGCACAGCACAATTCATCTCTGCACAGATTACCTCTTCTAGCCCACAACAGCACTGCTTCTTCCACATTGTCTTTTAGGAGCGGTCCCTTGGCCATACCATCCTGCAGGGCCTGGACAGTATGTGCTAACAGGTACAGGTGTTGCTAGTAGGGACAGCCCAGGTGATATTTTTAAGCTTTTTCTTTTGATTTCTAAAGTGCCAATAGCTACTGATGAAAACAAAGCTCAACAACTAGTATAAAGTTCCACACAAAAGAAGGAGGTGGATCTTTCCCTGTGGGGTGGTTGTGTTTTTTTTAATTTCGGTAATTAACTGCATGTGGAAATCACAGGCAGTATACTTTGTAATATCATAACTATTGCATTCAGTAAAGGTGTGAAACTCAACGACAAAATTTTTCGGTTCCCAAGCATGCACTGAGGAGGGAGGGCCAATGCATCGAGGCTCAGCTAAGTGCATGAACTTGCTCATGGCCTGTGAAGTCATTGGCTGAAGCTGAGGTTGAAACAAGGTTTTCCACCCTTGCTCAGGGGGGCAAGGGTGCACCAAAGCTTCCTGATAGCAAACAGTGTACTCAACTGCATAAAGGCTCCAGCTATCCATGCCAGCCCAGTGCGAGAGGAGACAGGGCAATATACACTGTGATGTTTGCTTGTAGCAGGGAGAGGCTGTGACCCGGATGCTAAGGACCAAAGAGTGTGCCTGTCATCATTTTACTTTAGTGATACAATACGCATTTATGAATCTTCCCTTGGATTCCCAGAGCGAAAAAAAAAATATTATACATATTTAAAGGCTTCAATATGATTTTCAGCTGCTGCTGCGTGTGCTGTATAGAATGCCGGTGCAAAGCCTAGAGCTGAATTGCAGGCTATAGTAAGAACATTGGTATTTGGCTATTGTAATTATTTGCAGCAGTAAAAATCCATGCAGTATTTTGTAGACCCCATAATACACTGGGTGACTTTCTAGAAAATGAAATAAGCTGAATATCATTAATGCCATTAAAACCTAGGAAATTAATGGAAAAGCAATATAATAAGAAATAAGGGAAAATAGTTTTGAAAAGCTGTAGCCCAAGTCTCTCTCCCACATCCACAATCACTACAGAAGCTACATTGCAGGGAAAGGAAAAAAGAACCTCAACCTTCAACTTCCTTCAGGGTGAGCAAAAGCACTGGCCAGCTTGAGTATTAACTGTGTGGAAAAGCAAAACGTTGTGCTTCCTTTGGGGGGACAAAGAAAGAAAAATTCCGCAGTTCTGTTTTAATCCCTCTCACCTGGTTGAGATCAATGCACCCACCTCTTCCTGGTGCATAGACAAAGTCTTAAACACTTCATAGCAATGAAAGCACAGGACTACATCTGCACCAAGACATCCACGGCCCGTGGCTTCCATTTAACAAGCCGAGTAACCACTTCATCAACTCCCCATTTAGCAAGTTTAAAAGCCGTGCTATATTTAGCCCTGGAATTAGCAGATGCCTGGTTGCATCAGAGAATTAATTTGTTGGAGTCAAAATGCACTAATAAATAACTGACAGTCATTTCTCGTGCCTCAAGGTAACGGGGTTGGTTTGTATTTACAGAGCATCCTTATATAGCTTAAGCAGCTTGCCTGAGCAGAGAGGAGCGGAGCTGCCAGCGACCGCCTGTCCTCCTGACAGCGTGCCAGGACCGACTGTGCATCGCGGGGCGGAAAACGTAACAGGAGACACGGGGAGGATGTCATGTACCGCAGACAGGGCACAGGGTTTTTAGTGGTTAAGATGACAACAAATGCGCACCTCTGTCATCAGTCCTTAGTAGAAAGCCATATCCATGGAGAAATTTAGAGAAACCAGAAAGGTCCTCAAAAACAACTGAGGTTTTGTTTTCTGAATAATGATAATGTACTGAGGAAAGCCATTATCCTATTTATGGTTTGTTGTTCAGACTCCCAGCCAACAGTGCACCGTACTCTGTGAATATATACATTCTAATGATATGACGGGGCAGGACACAGATGTTACGGGTTTGTCACACAGTCCTGCAGGGTCTGGCTTACCCAGCGTGTAATCACCGAGCATAAGAAGCATTTGCAAGTTTTAATGACTGCCAGGCCAGCGTCTACTAATTGCTGTAACATGATTGCACATGACAACAAGAGAGAAGGAGGAATAAGAAGAAAGAGATGGAGAGAAGGGTTTGGGGGACCAGTCCAAGGAATAGAAAAACTGAATTTGAAACAATTCAAGTTGAAACCACATAGCAATTTTGTTCTGCTGTGTTAAAGTAGAACTGCAACTAATTTGATTGACTAAAAGATTAAAGAAGAGTCTGATCTCAAATACTGTTAAAGACCATCCCCTCTTCTCTAGGGATGGACAGTCAATAGGAAACCTTAGAGACTAGGATTATGTATCTCTCTGCCTCTTCCCAACAGAGCCACGAAGGTGCAGATGGGTTTCTGAATCACCGTTCTCATCTTGCTTTGCTTGTGTGCTTTTGTAGCCAAAGTTTTCCAAGATTTTAAAAATGTGGGCATTTTAAATACAGGTGCCTTTCCTTTCATGCCCACCTAACGTGACATCCTGAGCAATGCTTTTAAAGATGATAACTGTTTGTAGCTCTCCTTGACTTTGACTGCAGATTCCTTTAAATTCTTGGTCTCTAGTCCATGCTCCAAATACTGGAGGCACTGAAAATTAGAGGCCATTGTTGTCAGTTGAGTTTTTCATTAATAGTCCAGGACCACACACCATGACAAATTAGAAAAATACTTAGAAGAGTTTGATTAGAAAACAAAAGGTGAGTTGTTGATACAGCACAAGTAGGGATTTGCTTGCATTTGGGGCTGGATTTCCAAAGAGCATTGAGTTTTGCAACATTTCAATGTTAGATTCCCACCTCTTCTGTACAATTTTCTGTCTAAAGAGCTAAATGAAGGAAGGCCAGGTGCCTGAATTGGGATCCGAGGTCCAGATGGGCCTTTGCCTGCACAAATCTAAGTCCCCTTTAGAGCAGGTTTGCCCTGGAGACAGCCTCTGAGGGATGTCCGAAACAGCGCTGGAGAGCAAGCCAACTCTTCAGCACCGTGGCTGATTGAGGCTCAGAGCTCAAGCTCACTTCCCGGCTCTTTTTTATTTGGTAATGTAGACATTCCCTTAGAATCTTTCCGCTGTCTCTGGAAATGGATAGGTACATCCAGAAGCCGATTCAAATTTTGGAAACATTGCTTTGTCTTCTTTTGGAGATGCCGCCTCTGCCCCTCCATTGGGCATAGTGGAAGCTGAGGCAATTTGGTGACTAAATCCTCTTGTAAATCTAGTCATTTACAAAAGAAAGGAACAAACTAAGATTTCTGTGGGATTTTAATTTTTTTTTCACAAATATTTGAAGAGCCAGCATGTATTTGTGAAGATGTTAGAAAGTCAGTAACATTTCAAACACTTTAGAACATATTAGCTTATCTGAAATTTCAACCAGAAATACATTATTTGTTTTCATTATTATCTGTCTCTAAGTGTTGCTAATCAGAAAAATAAATATTTGGTATGATTTTGATGACCAAACACATACTGTAAGTAGGCAAAATGAACAGTTTCTCCAAAATCTATAAGCAGAAATATCTTTATGCAAACAGCTTCAATAGTACTTATGAACACAGCTGAGCAAAAAGAGGAATTTCTGTCTAGTGAGAGAACTGGATATGTCCAAATCTTTTCACACTTCCAAACAGGGGAAGAAGCTGAAAACTGGATTTTAGGGAAGTTACAACTCAGGCAATCGTCTAAGGCTATCAGGTCTGATTGTACCTCCATGCTGTAATGCGTCTCATAGAGAACACAAATTGTAGTATGTCATGAGCCTTGAATGGCAACTGGAAACCTCTGCCCTTTGGAAAAAAAATGAGGCTCTAGGACTCAAAAAGGAATCCCTTTAGCATTTCAGAGGACATAGATTAAGATTAATACTAAATTAATGTTTTGGTTTTTTTTTTCTCAGTTGGGTTCTATCAAGCAACTTACCAAGCATCCTGGGTCCTCCCAACTTGAGGCAACAAATGTTATATGTTGATGGAAACACTTCAGGAAAAAAAAATTAAACCATTTTCCTGTGGTAAATTTTGATTTTTATGAGAACCACATTTTCCATTTTTAAGGTAGAATTTCCAAGCAACTCTAAACTATGGCTAACAAACATATCCATAATCATCAGAAATCGTTGGTTAGCAAACGGAAAGAAATCTCAGGTTCAAAACAACAATGTGGGTTTGAAACCTTTTGCAGTTTCACCATAGGTATCACAATAACTAGCCTTTTTTCCCCCCTAACACCCAACAGCATGAATTCATTCATTGTCTCAAATTCTTACAAAGAAAACAAAAATGTGAGCCCTGAATGCTCAACCACCAACAAGCAAATAAAAAAAAAAGCAGAAAACACATTCTTTGTACATCTCTCAGTTTTGACTGGTTGGGGTCCTGACTCATGAGTGTCGAAAGTCTGGGGTTGCCAAAACTGCTTTTGTTTGTCACTAATAATCACTCATCCCGAGGAACATGTGGTTTGCTGTCTCATGCCAGGCCTCCAATGCTAGGGGCTGAGGTTCCTTGGTGAGACAGCCTCTCCCAGCTCCAAGACTTGTTCTTCCGCATTATCGGAATACTTTATTATTTTTTTAAAGCATCAAATGTAAAATAAATAGGTCTTTCCCTTGATAGACATTATGATTTTTATTTTTCTTTAAGATTAACTTTGGTAGCCACAGAAGTTTTGCAATACTTTAAGACCACTGATAACTGAGCAGGATGGAAAAGAACACAAGTACATTCAGTCCACTGTTTGTTTGGTTTTAATTACTTTCTCTGCTATGGCTAGAGACTTCTGGAATTGTCCTCTTGGTGAAAATAAAGTTTAGCAGTTGGGCTTTTCTACCAAAACACTTAACTGAGTCATAAGGGTTGGGGAAAAAGTAATGCAGGATGAGCTGACAGTTGCATTGAGTTGTCTGGTAACCAGAGGTACATTCTTCAGAAGTGCACGGATAAACTGCATTTTCTAACGCAATTTCATTTTCTGCCCTCTCCCTGCTAGAACAGTCCCAAGACTAGTCACTTGGTTTTCTATATTGCCTCTTGCAGGCAGATTCAGGCTGTCTATTAATACCACCTGCCCCAGAGAAGGAAACACAGAGTCTTTCTCTGGCAGCCATTCTAGGAAGAAGCTCCCACAAGAAAAGACTTGAGTCCATTTTCTGCTTGATAGTATCTCTGCAATATCAAGCAAGTCCACTTCAAGCACTGAACAAAATCTATACCCATTCCCTCCTCCCAATTTCTTCCAGGAATACGGTCATCTCAGAACTGGCCCCAAAAAGAGTCCTACAAGCAGGCCGTATAGACAGAAATTTAGCGGAAATATCTTATGGGACTGAGCAGTTGAGCCGAAGGGACTGGATGACCAGAGCGGGATTCATCTCTACTAACATCAAACGACTACTATATAATCATCCCAATATAAGAAAGAAAAATTTTACAGTGAGTACAGTCATTCACTGGAACAACCTCCACAGGGACATGGTAGAGTTCCCATCACTGGAGGTTTTCAAGATGCAACTGGACAGGGTGATAGATAACCTCATTGAGGCTCCCTTTCCCATGAAAGGTTGGATCAGATAATCTTCTGAGGCCCCTTTCAACCTGGACTATTCTATGACACATATCAACACATTAGCCTAGTAATCCAGACTCCACTATGGTTAGAAGAAATAGAGTCCGATTCATTTGAACTGTTTTCACATGTCTACATGAAAATCAAATGAATCATGCCCTAGAAGGAGACTTTTCTGTTTGTTTTCACTGATTACTACAGGGAACTTATGGCAACTGATTCCAACATATGCTGCAGTCCTTCAGCAAGATGAATCATCCCTTACATGCCTACATTTTTCACAAAGAACATTTCAGCTCTGATAGGACTTGACTTTGGAAGTAGGAGTCTTTCATTACATTGCAGGTTTCATGGTCAGGGTCTCAGCTCGGCCCCAAATCTCTGCTGCAATTCCAAACTGGAGCGGAAAGGGCTTGAAAACCTTGCTAAATTCACTAGGGAGACCAGATCCAATCTGTTCAAGCAATGCCTAAAGGACCCAGACTCATAGACATCCTTTCAGAAGACAACTGAGATGCCCCTCGCTTTTCACATTGGTAGGAACATCGTTCCCAGAAAGGATATGCCTACTACTAGGCCTGTCTCATCTGAGGGGGGTTTAAATTGCGAAGGTCTTGCACTCTGAGAGATGGTCTTCACTGCTAGACTCTATAGTAAAATTCAACTTTACAGTTTTAACCAAGCCTCATCTACTTGCTGTGAAATATCCTATGGGTATCAGGGAATGAGCAATAGTAATAAGAAGATCAATTTGACTGTAACCCCATAAACAGGCAACTTCCTTAAAGACAGGCAATGTCTTGGCCTCTCCTCTAGTCCTTCTTATGCAATTTTACACTTCCCATTTAAGCTGCTTCAGAGAAAATGCATAAACAGTTGTAATAGGCCTGCCAAAAGGCTGTCTCTAGCCCACTTCTGAAAATAAGACTTAAAATTCTTTGGAAAATGTCTTTCCCTGTCTCTCTTACCAAAAATATCTTGGCCCGACTATTCATTCGGCTGGAGCTTTACCGTTGTCAGCCATACCAATATGAGTGAAGAGGAGACGTTATAAGAAAATTAAAATATCCCGCAACACAGCAGGTTTTTCAGCCTCTCAGCCCTTCCGAAGTTCACTGCAGAAGTTTTCAGTAGGGGTACCTGTCTGAACTGGACTAATGGCAGATCCTCCGCCTGTCTATCAATGGTCTTGGCCCGACTATTCATTCGGCTGGAGCTTTACCGTTGTCAGCCATACCAATATGAGTGAAGAGGAGATGTTATAAGAAAATTAAAATATCCCGCAACACAGCAGGTTTTTCAGCCTCTCAGCCCTTCCGAAGTTCACTGCAGAAGTTTTCAGTAGGGGTACCTGTCTGAACTGGACTAATGGCAGATCCTCCGCTTGTCTATCAATGGTCTCAAGCTGCCTCCATACCTGAGAACAAACAGGTAGGTCAGAGGCAGTCGGTGGTGTGTCTTGGGCTGGGATATGTCTTTTTTTCTCTAATGGGCTGATAATGCCATCTTCAGCACGAAGCAGTACTTGCTATTATATTGTCAAATACTGATATTTATACACAGGCTAAGGACATTGTCCCGCACGTTTCTGCAAAGTAAAAGTGAAGTGCTATAAAATTAGCCCCTAGCAGAAGAAACAGATTTTGTCTGGGTAAACACACTGCTTTTAAATTCTGCTAGTAATTTTTCAGTCTCATAAAATAAATCTGATGACATCTCTGTATGTTTATTTCTGATTCTGTACATCAAAAAAGCCAATAACCCAATAAAGAGTCCTAGCTATTTATTTTCCTCTAGATTCTTACCCATTAGTGTATCAAAGTGGCTTTTTTCCAAAAAGGCACTCATTTTGACAAATGCATTTTACTGACCCCTTTTACAGAGGACAGACATTGCAGGATATGTAGAAATTTCTGTAGAAAATTACCTCGCTGTTAAGTAGTATGGACACTGGATGTCTCCATCTCAGCCATCCGTAAGTCATCTTGATTTGTCAGATGCATGGCTTTTAAAAAAAGCTCAAGATAAGAATAGCCACCGGAAAAAATCAAGCCTTGTCAGCTTCTTTCTGATACGATCTTAGCAACAGTCAATAAGAAAGATGTCATCTTCCCATAGGATTCTTGTACTTCCAAAAAATCTTCCTTTATTTACGCAATACCATCAGTCTTAAAAGATTTTCCAGTAACTAATAATGATCTCACAGTTTAAATAATTGCTAATTGGAAATCAGTACCAAAATTTTCAGCATCCTATTTTGTCTTTGAAATATGTAGACTGACCATCTGTGGTGCCTACACAAAGGCGTCTCTCCAAGTAACCCAAAAGCTCTGTGAAACTGTGAACTTGAGAACTCTGTTTGTCTTCTTTCTCTCTCTCTCTTAAGAAATCCTGCCAAAAGCTGGAACCTGTGACACTGCACATGCTCTCTAAAGAGCTAAAAACTGTGGACCGCCAAGCTTCCAGCTGTAGAGTCTACACCCTGCAGTGAGATATGCGGAGCTGTGTTTATACCATGCACGCATCTTAAGCTGGGCTTATTAAACCTGGGTATTTGCACGTTCATAGCAATTCAGGTGTTCAACTAAACACGAGCGTGTGCTTGTAGCCAATTTGAAGAACAAGCAGGCAGGCATATGGGAGATGATGCCAAATTTGATGACGTAAATAGGCATGCTCATCTTTGAAAATCCGTTTCTACTATTGGGTTTTACTAGGCCTGTAGTTTTAACTTAAAACCTCTGCCTGGACTTTTATTTCTGGTTCTACAAACTGTGACATTTTCTTCTTTAGTTGTATACTGGCTGGAGGTGTGCATGTACAAGTTAAAAGACCCATACCTTTCTCCTAAGGTTCACTATTGAGCACTCAACTTACAGCAAAGGTGCCTGGTTTTGGTTTTGCGTTACAACTCTGGCCGTTATATTGACTATTCTTTGCTGTCAGTTAGATTTCCCCGGCTCCAACACCTCTTCGCTGTTCCAGTAATCTCCACCTTTTTGCTGACCCATATCCCCGCAATTCAGAAATCGAGCCATACTGGGGTGCGCCACTGGTGCTTGTGGGTAACCTCATCCACCTCTCGGCCGACTGCGCTTCTCACTCCCTTGCAACATGAATCAAACTGGAAAACCCCCTTTGCAGAAACCCACCTCTGTCATCCTTGCAGCTGGGTAAATGTGCACTTTCTTTCAAATCTAGCGTTGAAATCACAACCTTAATCATAACATTTGTAATGGTTTCCTATAATCTGGAATCGTCACTCTTCCTGGAGGAGAAAGGCGACAGGGTTCTAAAACAAAGCAAGGATTTTAAAAGTCAACTCAGTTGTGAGCCAGGTTTTACTGTTGTTTCTAGAGCAAAGTGATTAAAAGGAGGTGCAGAAGGATGTAAAGAACTAAAAATTGGTGAATATTTAGAGGATATATGAGGTCCCTGAATATTGCTAATGGGACGTTGCTGATGCTGAGTCTCTCTGATACTGTTTTGGTGCAAAAAATTCTGCTCAAGGTCAAGTGGAATATTTCTAATACAAGGTGGGAGGCAGGTGGAAGACATGGAAGATCACTTAAGGCTACTGAAAATAAAGATGCATCTTATAGATAATCATGTATAAGGATTTGATAGGAAAGGTTTGCTTCATGAGATGTCAAAAAGCACAATTTTACCTTAGACTTCCTGGGTTGTTTGTTCACCCTTAATGTAAGAAGCATGTACATTTGAAACTTTCTACCCACTAAGAGATTATAACTCCAAAGAAAATAAAATCTGAGTATAGACAATCTTTCTATAGCTTTAAAATAAGTCTTAGTTTTGTGTCATTCTTCTCCTTAAATTGGCTGTTGGAATTGTCAGTGATCAGTGCAGAGGTTAAAGCTGAAGCAGAAGAAATGGTATAAAACCACATACAAGCTAGAGAGGTACAGAAAAATGAAGTAATATAAAACAACAATAAAAACTGGACCGGATGTACTCACTCATCACTAAACATGTTACATGATTAATCACTTGTCCTCATTGTAGCAACGAAGCCAGGAAATCCACAAAACCTCAGTATGTATGTAACAGTGCATTTCTAGCTAACAAATTACAGCTATCGAGCTACAGAAAGAAGCATGCACTACATTTACTATAATTTAACATACTGGCCTTCTCTGAAAACCTGGCAAAGTTTGCCACCACGCAAGCCTGTAGCATCAAAACTCTCTATTCCAGTGAGGGTAAAAATTCTAGTGTTTAGCATTTCCATGAGGTTCAGCCAGAAAGACCAAGATAGCTCAGGACAACTTGTATAAAGTAGTTCGTCGTGAAGGTGCTTATGATGGTCCAAGCTGGGCCAACATGTCCATCACTAACCATAAAAACAGAGCAAACGTTATAAACAGGTTGTGGTGGCGTTACCTGGAGCCAAAGCACAAGCCTGGCTGCATTTCATGTCAAACCACTGACCAGCCCTACTGCCGTTTGGAAAGTATGGCTGACATCCGACTTCGGGCCGCTCCGTGAGGTTGACCAAACCACCAGCAGTAGAGTGGTTAGGCCGCTTTCTTCAAAACATTTTTTGTGGCTTTCTTGAGAACACATTATTCGTCAGGTGAGTAGCACAGCCAGGATGGTTTTATCTCCTTGTTGCCGTTATTTGTGCTTCAGCACCGTTCCAAGGGCCCCCCTTCTGCTCAGCAGTATATACAGTGTATGAAGAACCATCCTCTGGAGGGGCTGCAGGCCAAATTTTAAGGCTAACGAACATTTTCAGTTTGAACTCCCATACACCCAGCAGGAAGTAGCACCCAGTTATTTATATAACTCTACTTACAGTATATTTTTAATGTCTTTCAAACATAACTTAAATAACACCTTTACCTTTAAAGCTGCAATTTTGTGACAATCTATAACCAATACTTTCTCAATGGGAGAAAGCTGCAATCCTGAAATGGTTACCTTCAGGTCATCTCAAGAGGCAGATAATTAGCTGTTGAATTAGCTATGTGCACCTCAATTAATCCATGGCCAGCTCCTAACATGCCTGTTAACATCCATCTGCTGCACATCATCCTCTGCTCCTGACCTGTTTCCCTGGAGCCTCATCAATCAAATTCAGCTTGGCAGGAGATGACTCCTTCATACGGAGAGGACAGGGACACCATTCCCACCTGCTCCCTGCGCAAAGGGCAGTAAGTGTCATTCAGCTTCACAAAATCAGAAATGCAGAAGCACAAGATGGGAGCCTTACCTCAAAGGCCTTTCAGGAGCCCCATGTCAGAGCTGGGTAGGGAACGCCCTTATTCCGGCCAAGCACAGTGTTATAGACATCACGTGCCTTATCGCAGTCTTTACTGCTCTGGATTTTATGCCAACATAATGCCCTTAGGAAAATGATACAAAGAGGGATAACATCATATGGAACATCAGATCCTTGCATTTCCTCATATTATCTTTGGGAACCCCTAGACTTGCTGGCCACGTAGCCATGGGTTTGGCATCATCTTAAAAGTAAGTCATCATCTAGAACAGGGAGAGAGACATTTCACCCTTACGACTCGCCACAGAGAGGTTTCCAAAACCAGGTACTTGCCTTACAATGTGATCAGCTTCCAAATTATGAGGGCCTTTCTAGAACAGGGAGAGAGACATTTCACCCTTACGACTCGCCACAGAGAGGTTTCCAAAACCAGGTACTTGCCTTACAATGTGATCAGCTTCCAAATTATGAGGGCCTTTCTACATGCAACCAGTTTGGGACTGTCTCTGAATGATTTCTGGATTTGCCTGAAGAGACACACAATTTTCAAGCTTTCTTAAAGGAAACGATCTGAAATTGTAAAATATTTGTCCAGTAACATTTGACAGTATAAGAAAAATGCTAACTATTGGGGAATTGGCAAATACAAGGATTATTCCTTATTTTGAAAGCCTGAGATTCTTCAAAAGAGCCCAGGATCGTTGTTCCATGCTACAGAGGGGGACATAGATGGGCAAAGTTTGCCTCAGGTCAAAACAAGGCATCAGCAGAGGTAGGCACTGAACTCAGGTTCACAGACAAACTGAAAATAAAGCCCCTCAAGTCTCACATATCTTGTCTGTCCCTCCTCTGCCACAGTAAGGTACACTGATTTATCAGGTATGTGAGAAATTCTTGTTTGGTGGCAGTTCACTCTGCACATTTCAACAGAAAGGGAGAGGCCGAGCAGCGGAGGGCTGGCTGTTTGCCCTCTCCTGGCTGCTGCGCTCCTGTCCAGACTGACTCTTCCCAAAGGAGAGTTCACCTTCTTTAAGGGTATCAGCCCATCTTCAAGGTTGGAGAAGTGGTTGGAATATAGGACTTGAGGTTGGGAGACCCTTTAGGCGCAGCAGAGAGCAGTATCGAAGCCACGTCAGAGAAATTCTAGGTCCCAGCGTACGATGTGGGGTCAGTGCAACCTAGAACCCCTGCTGAAAAGGGGGTTGGACTGGGAAGATGGGCTGGAGAAAAAGCCCCACCCAGCAAGGACACCACCACCAAGAAGAAAGAAAAATGGTTGCAACCTTTACTCTTCCCAACATCCCAAGACTGTTGAAACTGCAACTGAAATATCAGATGTTGAATTTGTGACATGTGTTTGAACATTGGGCTTGCAAACATAAGACAGTTGGTAGGAAATTAATTTATGTTCAGATTAAATGAGCTGCCAGGGTCAAGACTGTGTTATGACCACAGTTCATTCTCTTTCTTTTTCTCCTTGTTAATTAGATACAATTACATGAGCTTTAGCTTTAGTGCACTTTCAGTCTAATTATTGAAAAAAGGTTCACATTTTAAGTAAGAGAATTAAAAATGAACAATGGTAACAAACAACCTTCTCATTGCTCACGTGCATTCAGATTAATGGTTATTTCCCTAATTAATCTAAATCACTCATCCAGTGTAATTCAGATGACTGCAGCAAGGATGACTTCTTTATGTACTTCAGTTTTAAGTTTTGGCAAGCTAATACACAAAGAAAACAAAATAAGACAAGTTTTAAACACACAAACTACAAGCTGGGCATATGCCATAAGCAGTGACATTCCAACACTTCACGAAGAAGAAAAAAACCCTCACAAAATAATTTTAAACAGAAATCACCATTACTCCTCTGAAACCATGTCTCTAGGAGCCTCTCAAAAGCACTTTGATCATACTGATGAGGGCCCTACAGACTCCTTGGGGAATTTCCAACACCCACCTCTTTATTTTCTCAGGCAGTCACAGGAAAAGAGGTTTTGTTGAAGATGCCACCCTGTACTGGGCTTGTCAGGATGTCTCAGGCTTAACCCTTTGATGCCTCTGACCACCCTGAAGATATGATCTTCACGGCGTAGATCATAACATTAAAGTAGGACACAAGCCAAGTCCCAAACCTCCAAAGCTAGCAGGATGAAAAACGCGTATGATCTGCTGCTGCAGAAATATTAGCTAAAGATCTCATAGTCCTGCAGCAATTAGCGTGGGACCTCTCTTATGCCCAGTGCCTTTTAATTCCAATAGAGTTAGTTGTGAACTTCTCTGATACAGACAGCATAACACACTGTAATGAGTTCTGTTCAACGGGACAACCAAGTATTGACATTTCTCTTCACATAATTTCTCTAAACAACTACGTTCTGATGAATTTCTTTCACGGTTTGCTTTCCAGAGTCATATTCTAGTTTCCTAAAGAAACATTATGCATCTCCTCCAGCTGCAACATCTGCTCAGAGCACAATATTACGGGACAATAATTACGAAAACACATTCTTCTCAGAAACAGAGACACTGACTGTTTGTTATCAAAGGTTACTATCTCTCTAAACAAAGACTGATGCCAGTAAGCGAGACAACTGAGATTTTGCCATCAAAAAGAATGAGTTTTGCCCTGTCTGTGTCTGGAAGCCGCTGTTACGCAGCATGTATGAATATATGTCCACATAAATAATGTTCTATGTTAGAGTTACATTATATTTCAGTATCAGCTTAAAAGTTACTTTCAAATCAGCACAAAATCGAAGGGTTTTGCAAGCAGCAAGTTGGGTTCCAAACCAAAGCAACCACAGATTACTTTCCTACAGGAGTGAAAAACTCAGCCAAAAGCAAGTTTAGCTCTTCTTCACTGCTTGATGATTTCTGGTAGGCAAGCCTTATTCCGTAGCCTCTCAGCTAAGAAGACTCCCCTTGCTGGTTTTTAACCACTTCCACCAGCAAAGAATGAGAAGGCCAGAAGTCACATCAGGACAACAGAGTAGGGTCAAGAAAGCAACAGATGACAGCCATACTACAAGACTGGAGAAGAATCAGAAATAAAGTAGAAACCAGCAACAGCCACAAGGAAAGTGTAGGAGGAGACTTGGAAATTATATGAGGTAGAGACTGTACAAAATAAGAGATGGGCAATAAGTGGGCTACCGGGGCAGATGGCAGAAAAAATACCACATTATCACACCATTGCTTTTCTCGATATTCATCTTATTCCTGGCAAAAGCACTGGAACTTCAGGAAACCAAGTCAAAGGATTTGTACAAGTGTTCTCTTTGCTTAAGAACAAAAAACAAACAAACAAACCATACACCTACACCAAGCTCCTTCACAGTCCTAGAAGCAGGAGCAACTTTTGGAGGAGCAAAGGCAAGACAGACTATATATTTGGACTATGTAGAGGCCCTGGTTTCAGTCTTCGCAATTCCTGTGGAAAGGTGTTGTGTGGTCATGGGCTAGATAGCCAGTACCTTGACCACAGACATGGTCTCATGCTTGTCATGGTTAGTTCCTTTGCCCCAAGCAGTCACACGCTTTGTGGTTTGCCTGAACAGCAGGGGAAGAGACAGCATTTGATTAATCCGGTGCTCAATAGCCAGTAAGGTTAGGGCTCTGGGTACAGTTCTCCAGCCTTGGCGTGACTCACTTTCCGTAGCCACCTTCCAACCAGCGGCTCGGAGCAGTAACCAGCATGGAATTCAGTCACACCAGAAGCTCAGGCTACAGAGCGAGAAGAAGGTCCCAGCAACAGCAGCGGGAGATGGAGTAGCACACATGTTGGACGAAGACTATGGAATAGCTGGAGACTTAACTCTCAATTTAATACACCGAGGTTAAGCAAAGTGCATGGATACTGTTCTGTGGTTGAATAAAGCCAGCCAGAACCAGACTGCTGAAAGAAAGAAAAATAAAGTCCAGGCAGGAAGAAAATAAGCTCAGAGTAGTCTTCCACATGAATATCCTCTTCTTTCCCTTCACAGAAATCTCTTTTTTTGTTTCCAAACTCATCACCCATCTTTTTTTGGCTGTACAATATTTTAAGCATAAGTTAAATGTTTACTTGCTTCAGTTAGCGTATATGTTCTACATGATTGAATGTGAGGCATTACCCAAAAAAAGAAAATCTTTGAAATAAATATGGTAATGAAACAAAAGAATGCTCCTTTTGGAAATAATCCCATAAATACTATAGAAACCTCCTTTAAACAACCATTGCAAAAATAAAGAGTCAAGGAAAGTTGCGCATGCTTACTGGTTTAAAAGTAACTTCAGCAAAAGTCTCCTAATTCTTGAAATGAAACACTGCTGAGATTATTAGATTCACAACATACACATCAAAAACCATTAAGACAGCTATTCACAATGGCAGTACTTTTAAGTCTTAGAAACCCTGTCTGTGCACAACATCTCTGCTCAGCATTACTATTTTGGGTTACTTGACAATATGCTGTTTGGTAGATTTCAAAAGATTTCAAAACACTTGAGGATTTTGAATAAGCCTACGAAACGTCATGTTTCATACAATGTTTTCATTAGCAGTGTATCCTCGCGTTTACCCAGAAGACTCTAAAGCTGGCTTTTACGCCGATTCCCCAAATACTGTACAACGTGCCAAATACCAACCACAGTCCACACGGAAATATCAAGCCAAGCTCCCTAACCTAACTTCCAGGCAAGATGAGATTGAGGTAGGCTGGTTATTACATCCTACTTGTGCTGAGATATTAAGAGTGGATTTCTTGCCCAGTCTCCCCTCACAGAATCCACGCGACACTTTACTTCATGTAACCAGAACTACGGGTTTACCTTTCAACCCAAAGACAGTAAAACAGTGTTCTCGCATTCTTCCGGGATGCCTTCCTTAATTCTGTAAGAAGTATGCCATCTACTGATGCACTATTTACTATACCATTCTTCAAGCGCCTTCACGCAACCACTGACCGAGACCAATCTTAGCTGTGTTAGCTGAAAAGAAAAATAATATTCCATGAATTTACAAGAAATGACAGCGCTCTTGAAGCCAGTGAAATGTGTTTTATTTTAAGCCACTGCTAAAACAAGGACAAATTTAGTGCAACCTGGAGTTCATAATCTGAAAACTGAATATAGTTAAATTACTAAAATGGCAAAACTCGTCACCATTATACAGTACAAGACCTTCATATTCATTGAGTACAGTTACATAAACATTTATAGTTATTCAAACTGCTTTTGGTATACAATTGCATCACTAACTGGGCTGTGAATTACTGTAACACTGCACAAATAAGCAGCAGTTCCAGCAAATTATAATAAATTTTAGTATTAAATACTACTCAGACATTACAACAGAACAAAGGCCCCTCTAAAACTACAACTCCAGCTATACAACAGGAATGTACAAAGATGGTACAAAATAAAGTGACTACAGTGGCTGGGCTCTGTACTCGCCTCTTCAGAGCTCAAGTACAGTGAATGCTCGACAGTAGTGGCTCTTGCTGAAAAGCCAAAATTCTTACACTAAAATCATTCCTGAATCTTCTATTTTTCTTTGCAAATCAACTGCGTAAAACTAGGGGGTTTTGCGCTGGTGACAGTGTTTACTACTTAACTGTGTTCCCACCTCCAACAATCTGTGGCTCTTTATAGAAAAGGTCCCAGACAAAGTTACGCTAGCAAATGTTAACGTTTAAAATCTGATACCGTTTTTGAGAGACCTAATTAGTCTCGGAATGTGGGTTGCTGGGTTTTTGGGTTTTGTTTGTTTTTTAAAAAGCTTACACAATCTTTTAAAACTCCAGAACAAAGATACTACACAAATTGCATTCACATACGTTGTCTTAGCTACTTTTTCACATCCTCATTTTGAGACAGCCAACGCTCTTTAATTTTAACATACCGGTTTGAGTTTTGTTTGGTTTTTATTTTATTTTAAGGCTTTATGCATACTTCTGTATTATTTATGCACCCCATTCTGAACGTTTAAATTTGTTTTAAATATGGCCACTTTTAGTCGTTAATTTATAGAGGGACTATTTTCAAAGTGCTTTTTCTACAGAATCTTACAAAACATCCAAACACTTCCATTTTTCAAAACATCAAATGTATTTATGAAGTGTTTTGAGTCTGGGTGTCTTCTGGAACAATATCACCATTGTATATATTTTCCTCAACTTAAAAATTAAATTACCAAGTCAGGTTTCCCATACAGAAAAAATCCAAGATGAAACAAACTCTTCCTTGCTATGTTTGTTTATAAAGCAGAGTTGTCTGGTTTATACGGACCGAAACACGGCCCTTCATGTTTTTACAGTTTCATTTACACTTCTGTATTTGTGGTCAGGAGTTTTAAATAAACTCAGTAATAGCGTAATTTAAGACTCGCATTAGCGAAGAACAGCTTTCTCACTAGTATGGCAGACAGCATCAGTTAAGGTTTCTCAAAGATTATTAAAATTGTTAAATTACAATCATTTTGCCAGGCTAGTTTAATGCTTTCCCAATTTTGATACCCAAGGAGA
>KZ506205.1:271366-282855 GCA_002844005.1 Limosa lapponica baueri
TTGTTATACACTTAAGTGCTCACTGAGTAACAAAATTCTTTATTACTGAAATGAAAGTTCATATATGGAGGCTAAGAAATAAAGAATTAGATTAATCAAAAAGATGGCCAAAATCCTCAGAGGAAGAAATTATGATCTGCTACTTTTAACACATCTAGTGAGAGACTAACATACACATTCTTCGACACAGAATTAATGTCATAGAAGTATTTGCATACAAAAAAGCTTCAGTAAGAAATTTAGCAATTTAGACTTGATTGGCAAGCTTCAGGAAACCTCGCTGAAGAAGTACGTATGGAATTATGCTCAGCTACTCACTCTGCCCTTCTACCAGCTCTATACTAGTCAACAGAAGGGAACACGTATTTGCACTTGAACAATTTCAGAGCAGGGTCTCACATCTCCACATGAAGTTAAACTTGATAAAGGCGGCTATGAAGCCAGACTGGATTAAGGAGCTGCCTGGGCAGGTCACCATTTTCTTCCTGGCAACGGTGCCCTTGGGCACATAACATCTGGCCAATATTGGTGATTTTCTTCATTGTCTGAAGCAAGGTATTCCAGAATGGATTTTTGCAGAACAGCAGTGCTCTTAGTCCCACAGTGAATATAGCACATATACAAGTGGGGAAATGAGCTATCCTGGCACAGCGGGAATCCTCAATATGATGTCGGAAACTGTCTCCTCTGAACTACTATTACAGACAAGAGATTTTTTCATAAATATATTTCAATGGTCTGAACACAGCAGTAAATACATGTTATGTGTGGGTGGACAATACCAATTATGGACTGAATAAACACACCATGTGCACAGTATCACAAAGCACAGCACGGCTATTTTGACTTTCACCTCAAAGTCTTTTAAATGCTGACATACTTGAACATTCATTAGCTGAATTTTACTTTACATATCTTGTGTTCTTTCTATCTCCTTTCGAAAGAGGAATGAAGTGAAGAGTGTTGCATCTTTGGATTTTTCAGACGTTTTCCAGAAGCCAACCAACCAAAGGCTTATTTAGAGCTTGCTCTCCATCAGACACCTTCTCTGTCGTTTCACAATATTTCAGCACTGCTTGCAAGAGATCTCCAACTTTCCAATGTCTTTCTCGCAGTCTTCTGGAAAGCTAAAGGGGAGACGGGGAACACAAAACAAAATATTTTAACCAGCACATCCTGATTAACAGTTACATAAGCTATTCTTGAAACATTAGCTCATAAGAGATCAGTTGTAATGAGTTAATCATTATTCCCACATCTATAAAAACAAAAACTTCCGCAAGAATCAGGCGGAAGTTTCTTTAGGGCAGTTTTCACAAAATTTTCTTCTGGAGGGAGCGACATTTTCAAATGACGTGGTGCCACAGGTATGAGGGCTGTGGTTCATCAAGACTGCAGAAAACAGGAAATTCTGAACACAAGATTAAGACATTTGCCACCCCTCCCATGCCAATAATGCACATATAAAAAGACAAAACTCAGTCTTAATAAAAGGATGTGGATTTTCCTTTCACAACATATAGTGTGGTTTGGGTGGCACAGATGCTACCCTCAATGAAAACAGTGTCTTCAGAGTTGGGAAATTATAACATCTCTTGGGGAAGAGGAAAAGGTGAGGGTTAAGTTAAACTACCATTTTGGAGCAGAGATCAGTGTAGCTGAAAACATTTATTTTTCACCCAGGATCCAAGGAAAAAAAAAACAACAACAACAAAAAAAACAAACTTCCTTTGCTTATGCATCAAGCTCAGCTATATATGGAAAAAAGCCCACCCTAAGACAAGGATGAATTTGCCCGATTGCCCAGGAGTAAAAAAATCTTTTACTTTAAAAAACCCTACCAAACCCCCACAAAAAACCTTTATTCTCTGTAACTTTCTGGACAACTGTCAATGCTGCATTTAATAAACACAATTTAGACACCGTATCTATTCTTTGAATCTGTAGAATTTTATTGCCTTTCATAGTCCCTACCCATGACATTCTATACGTTAATTTTTAAAATAAAGTCATAAACAGCGTTCAGTGAAATATTTTCCATAGATACAAAATTTAAAATTCATAACATTTCTTCTGTGAGACCTGTCAGATTGTAATATGAAATTCTAATAAAAAATGAAAAGGAAGACAATCTCTCTCTAGTTCTTTACCTAGGGAATGTACGAACTGCAACAAGGCAGGTGATGGAAGTGACAGAAAGAATGTGGGCATAAAAACATGTATAAAACAATTAACTTCTTGTGCAATTAACTTGAATGAGCAAAAAAGATCCTCTCTAATTTTGAGTACAATATATCCTAAACACTGAAACTTTTTCAGTGAAAAAAACCCAGCGTCTTTTCTACAATAAAAAGAACTGAAATCTGTTGTTATTTCTGTGAATTTTAAAACAGAGCACAGGGCGCAAGAGTTTTACAGTCTACAGCAAGCAATTTTGTAAATGATGTTTGTTGGTTTATAAACGAGTAGTCATTTTTCTTATGCCTGAGGCAAGTTTGGCTAATGTCCGAAGACCTACTTCAGCAAATAAAGTATGAAACAAAGAAGATACCACCACGGTAAGATGACAGAGCTGGCACCTGGTTTCACTAATCTTTCCATTTTAATTTAGAGTTCAAGTTTAATCCCACTATTTCTTTAGCAGACTGATCTGTTTCTTACTGTCAGACAAGTGAAATATTGGAGTCTCCTCAAAATAGACACCAGGAATCCTAAAAGACCTAGATAAGGTCTGATTAAAAATTGCATGTATGTGTTTTTTTAATCCAGGCACTTGCATTTCAACACTGTCAGGCTTCTCAAAGAAGTCAAGAACGAACTATTCTAATTTACTGGTTTCTTGTTCTAGCTCCTAACAAATGTATTTTGTTTCCTACATAGGTATTTAAATTCTTTCTGCCTTGCTAAGCATAACATGTGTCCTTAAGTAAGAGTTCATACCCTGCTGCAGCAAGTAATACCTTGCCTGATACACACTAGGAGTATTTTTGTCTTTTACACAGCCACATCACATAAGTGGCTCATTACCCCTGCTGTGATCAGCTAACACAAGCCTTTCCTCCCTTCCAAAACCCACCAACTGCTTATAGAGAAAATTACTGTTTAATGTAATCTAAAGCCCACGTAACTGAGGTAACACACCAAAGTACCTACGAGATGACCAAAACCCCAGAGCTGGCGAGAGATCAGTACGTAGAGGTCAGCTTAGTTTTCTGCTGGGCTGCAGTGCCCTCTGGAGGTGCTTTTCTAGCTTTACTAGGGACAGAACTGAGAATGACTACTTCTAATTTAAGACACTCAGTTTGGCTCGGAGATCATTCCAATTGGGAAATGGGATGGAATAAAAACCAGGTAATCCTTCCCTGCCCCCATGAGGGGAAACAGGCTTTCGGTTCATTTTAACATAACGGCATGTAGAGAACTAAAAATTAATCTATAGAATTAAGTCAAACAATTAACTATTTTAACTTTTTCATGACTGCATGACTACTGCCTGCCTGAAGGTTTTGTGTTTTATCTCTAGGTGTCAACTCAGTATCAATTTATGACTGAAGTATCAATTAGAAAAATATTACAGCTTCTCAGGAATGCATACATAATAGACATCGCTATTTTCCAGAGTGCTCTTCTCAGTATATTCTCTTATTAGGGTAGCTAGAGTGGTGCTCAGATACACAGTCGGCTAGTAATATCTCTCCTATGTTATTGTATGGCTCTATGTGTCTTCAGGCATTGGCTCAAATAGTAGCATCACAACTTTGAAATCTACTAAGTCAGGGCTGGCAGAAGAATGAGGCTCGAGGAAAAATTAAGAAAAGACGCATCTGACATCTATTTTTTGTCTTACATGGTTATGTTACACTGTGAGATACAGGTGTGTCACACACACACAAAGGAGGATATTATTAACACTTGTGGGTCCTACCGATAGTCTGCCTGAGTACTTGCAACACTGCAGTTCACATACAACAAGCATGAAATAGATGGATAGATCTTCAAAAGATGGCAAAAACGACTCACAAGGTCAGAATGACTGTAGTCACTAAACCCAACTGACTCACATCAAAAGAACTTCAAAGAATGCTGGGGCAGGCATGTGAGAACTGAAAAAGTGAAGTATTTTCTTCTTCATGTTAAGACACTTACAAGCCATAACAGGGAAGGAACATATGAATATAAGGATTAAATCCACCAGTTTAAAATGAAAACAGAAATGGAGAAAAGTACTCTTAAACTGCCTTCTAGTTTATGTAAGCATATAGTCCACTCTAAGTGTCAAAACAAATGTACAATAGAATCATAGAATGGTTTGAGTTGGGATGGACCTTAAAGATCATCGAGTTCCAACCCCCCTGCCATGGGCAGGGACACCTTCCAATAGACAAGGCTACTCACAGCCCCATCCAAACTGGCCTTGAACACCTGCAGGGATGGGGCATCCACAGCTTCTCCAGGTAACCTGTTCCAGTGTCTCATCACCCTCGCAGTAAAGAATTTCTTCCTAATATCTAATCTAAATCTACCCTCTTTCAGTTTAAATCATTACCTTTCGTCCTATAACTATACTCCCCATCTTTCCTGTAGGCCTCCTTTAAGTACTGGAAGGTCGCAATAAGGTCTCCCAGAGCCTTCTCTTTTCCAGGCTGAACAACCCCAACTCTCTCAGCCTGTCCTCACAGGAGAGGTGCTCCATCCGTCTGATCTTCATGGCCCTCCGCTGGACCTGTTCCAACAGGTCCATGTCCTTCATGTGTTGAGGACTCCAGAGCTGGACACAGTACTCCAGGCGGGGTCTCATGACAGTGGAGCAGCAGGGCAGAATCACCTCCCTCAACCTGCTGGCAGCACTTCTTTTGATGCAGCCCAGGATGCAGTTGGCTTTCTGGGCTGCCAGCACACTGCTGGCTCATGTTGAGCTTCTCATCCACCAACACCCCCAAGTCCTTCTCCTCAGGGCTGCTCTCATTCCATTCTCCACCAAGCCTGTATTCGTGCTTGGGATGGCCCTGACCCATGTGCAAGGCCTTGCGCTTGGCCTTGTTGAACTTCATGAGGTTTGCATGGGCCCATCTGTCAAGCCTGTCCAGGTCTCCCTGGATGGCATCCCTTCCCCACAGAATGTCGACCACGCCACACAGCTTAGTGTCATCAGCAAAACATATTTCTGAAATAATTCTACATCAAACATACCAACATCCAGAAAAGAAGCACAGGGGATATATTTCAACTTACCAAAAAAAATATTTCCCAATTTTCTTGGTTATTCTAAATAAGAATGCAAGACCTTCTACTCTCGAGATTGAATACATATACCACACAGTTACACAAGAAAAAGAAAAATAAATCTAGCATTTTTTTTTCTGGCTAGAAAGGGAGAAATCACTCTTAGGAAAATTCAGCCCAGGTACGATCAGGACTGGCCTCTAGGTACCTTTCGCACTCTTACACAAATTCACAGGAACCAAGCACTGTAGGTGCCCACATTCATCTAAGTTTGAGAGTCTATTTAGTCATACTGACTTCTACTTCCTGGTCACTCCCCTTTTCTCCTGAAATGATGATTTGAGCTTTGGAAAGCACCAAGTTGAAGACTCAATACTGGATTTGGGAACTGAGAGCAAGTTTTCCTTCCTTAATATACTGATAAGCACATTAAGTTGCTTTTGCCAAGATCTTAATTAATAAAAACATACTAATGGCATCATGTTAACACTTTTTCACGTTACCAGGTCGTAACATAAAAATCTTTGATAATTCATCACTCTCATCAACCTTATCATTAGAGACAATGCCTATATATCTGTTAATCTAGCCCTTCAGTAGCCACGTAATGTTAAAATAATTTCTTGGTAGAAGATTAAAAAAATAGGTCAAACATAATAAATGCCATATTATCAGGTGCAGTTTGGTGTGTAGCCACTAAGGAGTAATTTTTGTGATTTTATAGGAGTAAGAATTTTCTCTTATATGTTTGTGATGGAAAAATTCAGGTTAGTGCACATATCAAAATTTTGACCCTTCCCTAAGAGATACTACTTGCTAAAGCCTAATTCTTTAAACTTCTGCTATCTCTCTGGTCACATATTAAATTCAATCTATAAAACCAAAATAAAGGTACCTAAAAATTAAACTGAGCCTTCTTTCTCAACAGTTTTGGTTGCAGTTGCTTACAGAATAAAAACATATTTAATATTTAATTAGAACCTAAACTTCTTTCTGATAAGAAAATGCGCATTTGCTAGCAGAAAAACCTGAGGCAGAACATCAAAATATTAAGTTAGAAATTAATTTGCATGATTCAATTTATAGACAATTAAAAATTAAGTAAAAAATGCTTGAAAACATACACTTTTCGCTAAATAAAAATGCTGTAATTGTATCCTCTTTGGGAGTAAAACTAGGAAAACAACTTGTGTAACAAGTTAACTCAGCTTTGATTAATAGTGTTTTATTTATGGTACATACACAGGCTAAACAGGCTGTTCCACTTTGACCTCTCAGGATTTAAATAATGATTTTCCTCAACAGCAAATACCTTATTATTATAGAGTGGCAAATAAAGCAGTAGCAGCTGGTGTATTACTGCAAACGGAAATCAAGCAAATCCTTTCCCTTCTCCACCACCCATCAAACCCAAGTACTTACAAAGACAAATTCCCTTGTAGCAGTGTCATGGAAGTGAAGATTGGACACCTCTGTTTCAGAAGCCACCAGCCACTGGAGCGCCGCTCTGAGTTGGGGGTCCACTAGATTTGGTTCCAGATCAATATTCACTATTGCTAAAGTCTTCCGTATTTGCTCCGAACCTAACATTAAAAATGTAATCATCAAATACATAGTTTTGAATTGTTTCAAAAAAGTCTCTGTAGTTCACTGTTTAGACTATATTTTCTTAAAAGCCTGAATTTAATACAGGCAGATAATATAAAGGGAAAAAATCATGCTGAAGCGCTTCTGTACTTTCACATAAGGAAGTACAGTTTATCCCATTTACAATTGTACACAAACATAGCTGAGTATTAAAAGACATCTAAGCTTAACGTATATTCCAAATGACAAGGAATTTAACACAGCCTTTCATAAATTGTTTGAACAGCAATGGCTCTCACATTGTCCATCAGTCATTTCCACTTCCGACTGCTATTTTTCACTATGCCTTCATCTACTAAATTTTTTAAAAGTGTCTGTTTCAGAGTTCTTTCCTGTACAGGCAGACTGATCACATTGCCTCTCATTTTTTCCAAAATATAGAGCTGTTTTTACTGAAGTCTATCCAATTTTTCAACACTTCCTCTACAGCATGAGTTCCAAAAATTAACACAATATTGAAAGAGCGGTTGCATTAGAAACACAGAGAAACTACAGTACTGTCATCTTCTGTTCCCACCTGATTAAAAAAAAAAGAATTTAAGACGTAGTTCATTTCCATACATTTTTCCAGAAGCCTAAAAAAAAAAAAAAGTAGTAACCACCCATCTTTCTGCTTACATCAAGACTATCTGGAGATTTGCAACATGGCTGAATATCCTCTGTAAGCAGGTAGCAGAGGTTTCTTGAAATACTTATTTTATCTTCAGAATATACCCAACACAAAGAAAAGCTCTGTTAGAACTTGCTCTAACATCAGCTCATCTTTAAATCCACCTCATACACTGTGTATTCAGGCTGTCCTCATTTGAGTTAACAACCTTTGGCACTTAATCAGATTGGAACCACAGCAGAGATCTACAAACCAGAAAGTTGTAACAAGATTCTGGATAGACCCCATTTTACATTTCACTAAGAAGAAAGATATTATAGCAAACGTATTGAATCCAAGCTTTTTCATTGTTTCTCATGACTCCTCTTCCAAGGCTAATATGGCCAATTTGAGTAACTTCTGCAGTATCTCCAACACAGCCATGCAGATGCATTGCTATTGCTCCTTATCAAATGTTTTACAAATAAGTTAGTCTATGCATATAAATTTACGCTTTCAACAAGCTGATCAGAGCTCACTACCTTTCGTTATTAAATACACGTATGAGCACCAGAGGCTAGAGCTTCCCAAAGGCTGTAAATTTCAGTGCATTAAGAGATGCATGTAGGGTATTAATCTAAGAATATATTCTGACACTTGACTGACACGTGTTATGATGAATAGGGATAATAGAGTTGTCACCTTGTTTAGCAGACTACAGAAGCAAAGAATTAACAAAAGTAATTCATGTAGATTGCACAGGTCATCAACATTACCTTCTACAGCATCCTTGGAGTCTTCATCTTTATCTTCTGGTCCATCGCTGTGTTTTAAAAATAAAACAAAAATATTAATACAATCCAATATAGGCACAATAAATGTAGTCAATCCTAAGACTGTAATGAAGGTAAAAAGGCAGGAAAATCATAAAAGAATTATGCAGGGATCATGAAAAGAAGCTTTGCTTCTCACACTATTTCATGTTGGAAACAGATTTATTGTCAACTTCGCAAGATTTGCTATTAGGGAAGGAAGGGAGAAGAGAGAAACAGAGAAGGGTGTTAAAAAGAAAGACTAATACGAAGACATTTTAAAATAAGAATAAAACTTATTGATTTTAATTAAGAAGGATAGTTTAGTTTTGCTTCATATGTTAAAAGGTTGAGCCACCTTATGTCACAAGTATGAACAACTATAGGTTATTCAAAGCTGTAAGTCATAAGTGTTCCACAAAAAAAAAAAAAAATAATCAATTACCACACAATTTTGAAAGTTTCCACAAGCTAAAGGAAAAAACAGAAATCCTGTAGGAAGCAAGCTCTAGTTTGTATGAAAAAGTGAATCTAAAGAGTTGTAAAACTGCAAGCAAGAACATGCACAAAGGGACCTTTCATTTTGCAAGCAGAACAAAGTCATTAGTTTAGCACAGCAAAATTTAACCATTCAGTATGGATTAATTAATGAAAAAATCATATTGTGATTAAGTGAGAAAAGTGTGAATAATGTATCAGCATAAAAAAAAAAGCACCGTATTTTTATTTTCCAAAATGATGATTTCATGCATTAATTATGAGGAACCCATCTGGTTTATATTTCTCAACTCAACCAACCTGTCTGATGTTGGAAAGGATAAATTCTCCTCATACATATCCCCTTCTAAACCAAGACTGCTCCAGCTACTGCTGTTACCATTACTGCCAGGAGAAGAAGAGAACACAGCTGAACTAGAAAAGAACAATACCTCAAACTAGAACCTTCATTGTCCTTAGTGCTGTTTTGTTAAGACATTTAATGCAAGAGCACTGAAACTTCTTAAACAGGTTTGCTGGAATAGAGTACAAATATGATTGTCAGTGCTATTCACAGCAGCAATGTGCACAATAATGCAAAACTGCTAAGTTTCAGTACACAGGTGAAAGTATTCATTTGTACTCATTAATTTTCCAGATCAGTGCTAGCAGTAATTCTGTCCTCAGGTCTAAGCATATTGCTTATTATTTATACAAACTCAACAATTTCAATATGATTACTCATAGGAATATGGATTCCAACTACAATATTTGCTTAAGGACTAGATAAGAGTTCATAAAACTATACATTGTGAAGACAACTGCACAAATAAAATCCTTCCAATTCATTAAAAAAATCCAGTAATGATCTCCAACAGCCTGATGAGAAGGAATTCTGAGGGTAAATAAAAAACCTTTTTTTAAAAAAAGTTCTGAATATTGTTCTACAAGCTGACTTTTTAAAAATGGGGGGGGGGCAGTGCTGTAGATCAGTGAAAACAATACTAAAAAGATTAATTCACTCACAGTTCATAAACACATTGTATTTATTCCATGACTACATTCAACGCAATGCAAAGAACAGAAAAAAGTTGAGCATGTCTTTACAATGGTACATTTCAGGCATTATAATTTGCAGAGTTTGTTCAGCCTGTGCTTATGTACAAGATTGAGCTATTCATATGATTAAATCCCCTGGTCCCCAACTTCGTAACTCCCCCAGAGTATGCCTGGGAGGCTTCCAAAATAGGATTTCAAGATAACCAGCATGCTTTGAGGAAGCTAGATTGTCTACTCTAGATGGTATGAGCAACTGCAGAGAACAACTGCTACAAGGAGATTCCTTCTTCACTTAAGTTTTGTGTGACTGTTAAAGCTCTTCTTTTTCACTCATTCCACTCAAGGCAAATATGAAAATAGAAAACAACAAATGGTGCAAAGAAACATTTCAAGAGACAGACATTAATCTCTCTTAAGAGTCTGCCAGTACCAGCACCACCTATCAGTGTCCTTTGGTTTCCAGTATGCCTGCTTGGATCCTAACTTCAAAACAGTAACAGCAGGTTAGCAAGCCTGCAAGATGAACACCCCCTAGCAGGAAAAAAATAATTAAAAAGTTGCAGGTGCTTCATTCAGCATGTGCAAATAACAGTTCTCTCATTATGCAAAAAAGAAAATTAAAGAGCAGAAGCTTCCAAAGAAACCAACTTGATTTGCACAGAGAATGCAAACCTGGTCTTAAGAACACGTCTCAAGCTACTGTGTGAGACTATCACTGTATATATGAAGTATTAAATTTGGTTTGAGTTATATGGATAGAAAAGATTTAACATAGCCTACCGATACCAATATTTTGCACTCAGACAGCCTCTTTCACTGAAAGTTATAAATGTATAACATAAGTGGAAGTGGCAGTAAAAGCTGTCCAAGTTCTTGGACTAAAGGAAAAAGTATTTGCAACCTAACAGAATAAGCTCATGCATACTACTATTCTGATTAGGTAAGAGATTAATATATATTTTTTAAGATGTCAAATTTAGTCTGAAATAATCATACATTTAACTACATGATTACAATGCATAGCAGTGTATGAGACTTTTTTGTAATGTGACCTTTATTTTGTTTTACGATGCCAAAGTAACAGCCTTGAAAATAAAGTTCTGCAACAACAGAACAAGCAATAGAGAGAGGCATTATAATGCTTCTGTAATGTTTCATGCAGTTCTTCAACACGAGCCAGCAGAAGAACTACAAGAAAAGCTTTCAACTTTTATATATACATAAAAATACACATATACACACATACTATACATATGGGAACTATAACTCAGACCATCTGCTTTGAGATTCTGCATTATGTACATGCCGTCAAAGGTAAGAGGCTTCTGCTCTGAATTATAACCTAACCTGGATGCTCTGATTCCTCCCCTGGAAAAGCCCATGTCTCTGACTACACCTATGCCTAAATATTAACTATAGAAAAAGTTAGAGTTATAGAAAGTTACAGAAAAAGACTATTTTATTTCTAAATTAAAGTCACTAACATTAGGCAGGCAAAGCAGAAGATCAAGCACTCCCCCACATAACTAACTTTACCAAGTCAGCTAAAGAACTTTCATTCCTATTTCCATTCAAATGGAACTGCAGGGATCATGCTTTGATAATTCTTTCCAAGTTGTCTTGCTGTGTTGTTTACAGATAGTTTAATCCTCTGTGAAGTACTGAAGTACAACTTTTACATT
>KZ506206.1:0-43740 GCA_002844005.1 Limosa lapponica baueri
TTCACTTCCAGACAGGTGAGATACTGAAATATGGAGCTGAGAAAATCAATCTGCATCACCAGAACACTTTCATAAATAAAGTGCTGCAAAGATTAATTAGACTTTAGACTCTCTTGACGAATCTTGTATAGAGTTCACTTTTAACTGAAGCATTGATCTTCATTTCTTTAGGGAGAATTGTTGTAGCCTAAAAGTATATGTAAGCATCAATGCCATTATTATCAGCAGTGTGTATAATGAAATGCAAAAAAAAAAAAGCTGTGTACATCCTCCAGATTTTACCTGCTATGTATTAACTTCTTTTGCCCATTAATACTATTTGTTTCCTGATTATGAATGCAACTTTATAGTGATTCTTCCATAGGTTAGGATCAGTGAGTAAGAAAACTCCGCAGAAAAACTCCTCACAGCACCACACAAAATGATAACAAGCTTTCCCTACCCTCAGAGCAAGAGTAACATCATAAAGCATAGTCTGCTTCTATGGATGTTATTCATAGAAAAATATCACAACTCTTCACACTGTTATTTTCTGTGTATGAAAACATATCTATTTTAATTTAGATTCTCTTCTCCTCTTTCCATCAAAGGAAAACTAAATTTTTTGAGAGCCTCTTCTTTTTACCTACTTATTAAAATACATTAGCAAACTTTAACACTGTTACAAACAAACAAACACATTTAAGTCTGTCCTCCCCTGATAAGGGTTAACACATGCCAAGCATTCTTTCTCTGTTCAGAGGTGCCTGAGAAAATTGTCTTTGTGGCAAACCTGTATAACAGTGATTCAGACTGCAGCGTGCAGCCTGCGTTATCTGGGAGTCTAGCCTGTAAACCCATTCCTGCTGCTGCAGAACTATAGCAGGGGAGAATCATCTTTAAAGTTTTCATGAACAAGGTGGGTATATCAGCAGCCCAAGCCAACAGAAGAATTACTGAACAAATGAATCCAAGCAGAGCACAATTATCTGGAAGGCAGCGCAGAACCAGGGACCTGAAGACTCTGGATCAGGAGACTCTGCAGAAACATTAACAGGTGGCTTCCCTTTGAATGAGGTGAAATTCTTGAGTGGCCCTCATGTGCAGCACATTGCAATGGTTATTCCAGTCAATCATTGACCTTGTCATTGCTACAAACATAATGGTGGTATGGATGCAAGGGGTGACAAGGCTGCTAGGGAGTACTTGGGCATGTGGCAGTATCTGAGCATCTCAGGAAACACTACTTGTTCATTAAAATGTGACAAGGGACTAAGTATGTGGTAAGTTGATGGTTTAGAAAAGAGTGCAATTATTAGCACTCTTAAAACCTAGTTAATCTCTTCAGACCGTTGGTTTCCTTCGATGTAGCAGAGGGCTCCTTGTATTCAGCGTCTTCTCTGGGGAAAGTTGCAAAGGGGCTAGGATCATTCAAAAAGCCTGAAAGCCTCATGCACAGACTGAGGGACAAGGAGCATGGAGGCCACGCACAGGAAACATTGCTGTCAACATTCAATAACATGGCTTCTGCTATGGCATGCAAGGCTTCCTTGCTCAGTGTGATGGCAGCTCACAGCAGAAGGCATAAATTGAGGCATGAAAGTCTCTTTATTCACTGAGCAGATGGAAATGTTTGGCCACTTTGTGGATTTCTTCTTGCTGTCTGGACTGGAATTGCCCTTGTTTTCATACCATCCAGCATTAATGTTTCCCAGAGTTGCCCCTTAAACAGCAAAAATACTCTACAGCATATTAACAACACGAGCATATCACAGTAAATGGCTTTATACATAATACAACATGGTCATTAGCCAGCTGTGCACATAAAGCACCAAGTGAAGGCAGCAGGATGTAAACCAGGTTCTCCAACTCAGAAGGCATTAGTCTCTGCACAGAGGGCTAACAGAACTATTCTGGCTTGCGTGTTGCAGCGGAGAGCGCTTCTCTACCAGCAGTAGTCATCCTTCTCTAGGGTGTTTTGAAACTGCCTGTAACCCATGGGCTAGCTCGGTGAGAACAAACTAATTACACAGCAGGCAAGAACTCCTGTGTGGTAATCATAGTTTTGTTGACCGTGATAATTTTTAAACCTTCCTAGCTTACTGCCAATCAGATTTGGACAGTTTTATATCTTGTGATTTACGGCAGTAGAAGCATCTCATACTGGCCTGATGTCTGTATCTACCTATTCATCATATTACTGTACTTCTATATAATTAGAGAAAGAGAAAATATTTGCTATAGCATAGAAGGTTTTTATTAGCAAAAGTTTATGGCCACAAGTTTTATTGATTAAAGTTTTACATTCACATCAAGTTATGTATGTCATCCTTAACAAGTGCAAATAAAGTTTTTATATTGTGCCACATACACCCTCATGTATTCAGAACATACCTCAGACATAACCACTTCTGTTTTAGAATCTGCATTGCCTCTTCGACAGTTTAAACACAAGAAGTGGGTCTGATGGTCCTGAAAGCTTCCCCTGTGGGCTCTTCTGCAGAGCTGACATACCTCCACTAGTGAAAACCAGAGGAAGGCACTGGTGTGGGTTTCACATTCTCTTTGCCACCCATGCACCTTGAAGGTCTGAGAAGTAAATGGTAAGGACTAGTATATTCCATGTAAGGATGAGGCTGAACACTGACGATGTGGCTGGCTGGTTTCTGAAATGTGAAATTGTGTTTTCTCTTACCCAGTAGGAAGATGGAACTAGGCAGGTAGAAAAGACACAAATTAGGATGTCTGTAGACAAATTTTTCAGCAATGTTTTGGCTTGGTCAGTTACTGCTTAGAGTTGAATTGCATAGAGTCAAGGAGAGATTTTTTTGAAAGCTCAGTGTAAATTCAGTGAGCGGATAAATAGCAGAAGTAGATAAATATTTTTAAAGGACAAAAATGTTTCCTGATAAATACCTGTAAGCAATAAGAGTGGACCTTCTGTAAGGCCTGGCCTTAGCTACTGTAAAGGAAACGAAGCAAAAACTTTTGTGGTTGTTTCATTTAAAGAGGTCAAGTGATTTGCCCCTCTCACTTTACAGCATCAGAGCTTGCGCAGTGCAAATTAGAGAGGAGACAACACCAGATTCAGATTTCTGGAGCCTCTGAATCCTAGACTTTGCTCTAGTTTGAAACAAAGATAGAATTTCCTAACCCTCTGATATGGAGGTGCGCTTGCTTTGACACCTGAACTGCAGGGGAGTTAAGTTGGATGGTTCATGTCAAGGAAAGGCCTCTCTTTGTCTTGGGGGTAAAAAACCCCTTGGAACTGCCCTTCCACACTACAGCCTCTGAGATACCCATGCTGTATGAGATCACTGTAAGAGGGAGAAGAAAACAAAACAGGAGCTGACTGACAGAGATTCAGCAAAAACCAGCAAGCTGCCAAATGATCATTTTAGTGCTGCAGTTGTTTGTCTCTGCAAAATTTCAAGGACACCCATCAGAAAAGCTTGCTGAGAAAAATCCCTTTTAAAAAGGGGCATTCTGTGGTGGCAGTTTCACTTTCGAAAAGCTGTGTTTTGAGACAATGTATTTTTTTAATAGGAGAAAAAAATGCAGATTTTGTAATAAGCAATCCCTGTATTTAGTCTGTTACTATTACATCCTGTTTTATATAGCACTCCCATTTAGGGTTATGTCATACTACTATGTGCCTAGTAGCTCTATAGGAGCCTGAGATGACATTTACTGTGTATTCACTGTATTTTTGTGTCAATTGTCTCATCCCTTGAAAACATGCAGACAACAGTCAGTGGCTTTACAATAGGAAAGCCATTGTGCTTTCTCATTGTAATGACAACAGAGGAAAAATAATCAAGAAGGATAAAAAAAATAGCCCTTTTTGTTTAAAGGACAGTGAATGCATTCCCCTTTATCAGTCGTAGCAGGCATTGCTTAGAGAGGAGGTTTCGAGGTTGAATGGTTTGTTTCCAAAGGACAAGAATACAACTAAATTGTAAGCAAGTGTTCCCTGAAAACTCCTTTCAGCCCACAGGGTTTGTATTACTGTTCTTGCTGTTTTGTCCTATAATACCTCCCTTTTCCCGAGATTTATTGACTGTTATGTTCCTATGTACCAGCACCCCCTTAAAGGCTGAAGTCATCTGATCAAGCATATATTTGTGGCAGAACCATTTCATTTTGAAGAATTTGTACTCAGTGTCATAATTCAGCCCTGCTTCACTTGTGCTTTGGCTGAGATAAGGACTTTTCTCAAAACACCAAGTCTTGAAATTAACTTGGCTTTGCTCAGTCCTGCTCTTTTCAGATATTTGTTCTGATGCTGTCACCTCTGCGTTTAGTCCGTGAATGCTGAGATAAAGCAGAACTAATGTGTGCTTTACTGTGACAACTTTACATGTAAATAATTCAGAACTGGAGAGGTCGTTACCTGACATTACGCATTCAGTTGTATGATAAATATATGCTCTTGAACACCTTTCCACAGCAGTCCCAGTTGGAAAGAGTAGGAGGATGATGGTTTTTTGGTTTGGTTTGTTTTTTCTTTAACTATGGAATTTGCACTATAGGACAGAGTAGTTTTTCAGATACCGAGACTACATGTTCTTGAGTTTGATTACATTTGCAGGAAGGGCATTGCAGATTCTGGGGCCAAGGACTAGAAAATATTTGGTTTGTGTTGCAAGAGTCTTTGCTGTTGACGTTGGTGCAAAGTCCTTGTTGGCAAACCAAGAGAATATAAAAACTCTTAAGTTTTCTTAATTAAAGTACTGCATTGGGTTAACTCTGCTTAGTACCATTGGGTGAAAACTCATGATCAATTGTCTTGTAACCCATTGTTGCAAAGTACAGGCATTGGCTTGCTACTGATGAACTGGTTAATCATAGATGAGTAAGAGTCTGGGTAAGTCAGCTTCCAGAGGACACTGTCATCCTATTTTATACCACTATGGACTTCTCCCGATGCTGGGGAAGGAACAAAGACTCCTTGCAGAGCACCAAGAGAATCACCTGCTTTTCTGTAAGTTCTGGGACTTTTGCTATTCAGACCGTGTCTGTGCCCCATCACAGTACCCTCATTTTTCTCTATCACAAGGCTTGTTTTTGCCTGGATGGCTACTTCAACATGCAGTAGCTGTCTGTATTCTGCTGTTTTACCAGTCAGCATAACCAAACTTCTCCTCATATCTAATTCTGCCTTTCAGGGCTCAGGAGCTGCGCAGAAATATCCTTTCTTAATTTTTGATATCCTCTTATTACATCCCACTGTACTAACAGTACAGCCTGGGGTTTTTGCATACTGAGCTTATTGAGATACCAAAAGCAGAGAATATGGGGTACCATGTGGCAGTGACAGCAGTAGTGGCAGCAAATAGCTTTTGACTCCGTATCAGGCCATGTACAGAGACAGATGGCTAGTTGTTCAGGCAATAGCCACTCTTCTCAAGAGAAAAAGATGGTCATCCTGATTCCTGTTTGTGTACCGTAGTTTGGGAACCTTTCACATAGCCGCAAGCACAAACAACTCATCACAGGTCCTAGAGACTTAGATTGGCAGTGGCTGGAATTTGCAAAAGGAGTATTACGATTCGTCTCCAAAAATCTTGCCTTGATAAGTCAGTGATTATGGTCTATTACATTTTACAGAACTTTTCTTTGCTGCCACAATACTGTATTATTGAAAATATCCCAGAACAGCTATATTTTATGTCTCTCCACCCATCCTCTCAGCTCCAGTTTGGTATAGGCATGGGCTGCTAATTCATTAGCATTACTGCCAGATCTGTGCAGGCCAAGAGTAATCAGTGATGAGTGTGTAAAACAAAGCAGTCAGGCAAATTTCAAATTCTGTTTTGGGGGAGTAAAAAAAGTGAAGCATGTGGTTTTTTTCTTCATACATTACAGTATTTTTATTTTACATAAACTTTCATTACTCCCTTTGCTTTTTTGCCACATCAAGTTCAATAATGTGGTAGAGATGAGTACCAGGCCCAGTATGTCACAGTGAAAGGGATGACATTATTAGCAAAATAAATTAACTACAGTTTCTAGTCATTGGAACAACTGCTTTTATAACCAGACTGAAAACTCTGAAGTAACATCTTTCTAAATAATTGAAAACTGTGTTGAAGTGCTCAAAAATGTCCTTTGCCTGAGATGAAATTCTTTGTACTTGATGGAAGATTGAATCAAGATGGACGCTGCTCATGTCTTATTTCTTTTGCTTGCTTTCAAAGTAAACTTTAATCTCATTTATCCAGACCATTTATAGTTTGCTCAGAAGTGTGCATGGCTGACCCTTGGCAGTTCCTTGTTTGGCAGCAGCACTTATTAAATCAAGTGTGTGTCTATTAGAATCAGAATATTTGAACAAAACAGCCCTTGTCATTAATGTTGCTGTTCATATGCAGCCTACTTATTAATTTTGATTGAATGAGTAAATGTTCATTTTTAAAATTACTATCATTAGTCTTTTTCTGTATTGTTCTCCTGGTATGGGGCTAGTGAGGAGAAGATGGGCATTATTTTCTGTGCTTGTAAAAGAATTTTTGTAGATGCAGAGAAAATGGTGCACTGTAACTGTTTTTAACTTGACCTATTGGAAATGAGAGGCATTATAGAATCATAGAATAGTTTGGGTTGGAAGGGACCTTTAAAGGTCATCTAGTCCAACCCCCCTGCCATGAGCAGGGATACCTTCAACTAGATCAGGGTGCTCAGAGACCCGTGCAACCTGACCTTCAATGTTTCCAGGGATGGGGCATCTACCACCTCCCTGGGTAACCTCTTCCAGTGTTTCACCACCCTGGGTTGAAGTCCCCCAGCGACAAGAACCCTTGCGTGTGATGCCTCTTGTAGCTGCACTAAGGAGGCTTTGTCAATAGGCTCCCTCTTATCAGGCAGCCTGTAGTAGGCACAAACCACAAGGTTCCCTTTGTTGCCTTGGTCTCCAGTTCTTACACATAAGCTTTCAACTGGCTCGTGGTTCTTCTTCAGAGACGGCTCTTCACAATCTATCCATTTATTGACATAGAGGGCAACCTCTCCACCCCTCCTTCCTCACCTGTCCCTTCTTTTGCCACAGCCTTTGCCTGTAGCTATGGTTAGCCACACTCCAATCATGGGATTCCTCCCACCAGGTTTCAGTAATGGCAACTAGGTTGCAATTTTCTAGCAGCACAGTGGTTTCCAACTCCTCCAGTTTGTTGTCCGTACTTCGTGTGTAGGTGTAGAGGCACTTCAGCTGGGCTGTTTGCCATGTCACCTTCTGAGAGGAACATGCCTTAATTCCTTTGAGGTATTTCAGTGGTGTATCCCCCTTGGCTCTTAATACCTCAGGAGTCCCTGGCTCCTCTCTGTAAGACTTCAAGCGTGTGCCAGTGCAGCTAGCACGTCTCAGAGCAACAGGCTGCAGGCCCTCACTAGTACCCCGTCCCTCTAACTGTTGCCTGTTGTCTCATGACTTGTATCAGGCAAGCCTGATATTTTCCCCCTCCCCTCTCAAGTCTAGTTTAAAGCTCTGTCAATGAGCCCCGCTAGCTCATGAGCCAAGACATCCCTTTAAGAAAGGTGAACCCTTGTGTTAATAGCATGAATGTTACTCCTTTGAATAACATTTAATGTTGCAAGCAGCAGCATGTGGTCTTATTGCAGCATGCAAGCAGACGGCATGCAGGAATACTGTTTTTGAAGAGGAATTGCCTAGAAAGCCCAGGGTTGTCCTTGTAGATTTACCGTGATGCATGGTTGATCAACATTGCATGAATATTTAAAATTACTTATATGGAATCCCTTACAAGCTTCACTAAATCTGCAGATGGGGAGAAACGCAGTTTTGGATTATATATGCTAACCTACTCAGTATTACATATCTGTCTACCACTGAGAAAATATCATACCTGAAGTCAACAGATTTTCTCACCTGGTCAGGCAATAGGGTTTCCTTGTATGACTGGGTCTAGCACAGTGCTTGGCGGTTCTCCTTTTCCTCCCCAGCAATTCAGAATTAAGATACTGCTGTGATTTAAGCATTCTCACCTGTTCCTCTTATCACTTGCCCCTGCTTAAATGCTTTCTTGCATCAAAGGAGCCATGTATCTTGCAAAACCAATCATGTTGCAACAACATCGTCATTTTCACAGCAGAAAAGGCTTCTCTGCTTTTTTTATTACCCCATGTAAGGCTTCTTGCATGCTTAGACACACAACAAGGGCAATTTACTCCTCTCCTCCTTGGCCTCATGAGAAGAGGAAGGTTTCAGTGTGAGGTTGCATTTTTAGTCCCACGAAGTCGCACCTGGCTGCTGTTCCGTGCAGTGGCCTCCATGTGCTGGACACAGCTAGTCAGCAGGGCCCATCAGCAAACCTGGTGCAGGATATCTAGTAGTAGAGCACAGCACCAGGCTCTCATTTACTAGGCATCACACAACAAAGCCACAGAAAATGTGGGAGTTTCCAAGCCTGGAAGAAACATGTTCATCCCAAATAGGCCTGCAGTACAGCTAGAGGGGTTCAAAAGTGCAGTCTGTCATTGCTTTGGTCTTTTAGTCCTGTGGCTGCAATTTCCTTGTATCCATACATGCTCTGCAGATGTAACTTTCCATGTTGGTCGCCAGCAGCACAATCTATTACTGCCATAAATTGCAGAGCTGTTAAACAAGTGGAGAAGGTCACGGTGATGAGGCCCAAGCAGTGCTCACGGGGAATAAAGTTGTCATAGGCTATAGCAAATTATTGAAAATGAAGACATCAGATGACAACATATTCAGATCCCATGGGTCACATTTACTAGGATTTTCACTGTATTCCTATTTGCAGAAAAGACCCTTGAATGCTGTGTGCTACACAGCAGACTTTTGACAGTTGTTTAAAAGAAACAGGCAAGATTTTCCATTAATTTCCTGGGATAACAGCCTGGCCATCATGCTTTGTGACAGGCTGTGCCTTTGACCTGTGCAGCCTCAACTATTTTGCTCATGTTCCTATAAATCGCATGGTTGAGTCAGGGGAATCCTTTGGGCGTGGGGCGGGCGGGGGGGGTGGGGAAATCCCACCTTCTCTGGACACCAGCTGAGAAGGAGCAAGGAAAGGGATTTTCAGAGATACTGAATATGGGAGGTGAGAGAGTCTTAAGGACCATGTTCCTTAGGGACTTCTTAAGAATTGGGCACAGTTTGCTGCAGAAGGTGACTGATGGCAGGAATAAAGCTTGAGGGCAAGGACCTGCTTGCAAGGAGACCATGGGTGAAATAACTATCAGTTACAACCCATTTTCATTTCTATTTTCTCTGCAATAGTCTTTTTTTGAGGTTTTTTCTTTAATTAAAATATTAACTATTCTATTTTATACTTTAGCAAAGCCTGGCTATTTTAGTTTAAAAAACAAAAGAATTGTCTGTAAAGAGAAGGCTTTGGATTTTTTCACACTTTAAATATAAGTTAATCCTTATCTCCTTCCCTGCCTTATGCCACATGGAAGTACTAGAAGGCAAGGTTGAAAGGGATAAAGGTCCCTATGCTGCAAAAAGCAAAACAGCTTTGGCTTTATGCTCAGTAGTTCTCCTAAGCATGAGGACTGCAGCTCAAAACACAAAAATCAGCAAAGCTATTAGAAGTGCACAGGGGTAAGGATCAAGCAGACCCAGTGAGGGCAGAGAAATTCAAAATGGTGTTCAGTGCTCAAGGACCTGTTAAGCCCCAGCAGCCCCGTACTACTGGAAGTGTGCGTTGCAGGACCTACCTGCTGGGCAGGGCTCTCCAATTTAAATGCCATCCCATTTGTTTAATGGCTATTCTGCACCCTGTACAAAGCACCAGGTATGCACAAGGTTGCATATGGATGTATATGTGACTGCAAATACATTACATCTTAAATCCATTCAGTTAGTTTTTTGCAGTTTGGAAATGTTAAGAGAGAGTTTAACAAAAGGCAAGATCAGTATTACCAAAGCATTGCATTTTCCTCTTCTGTTATCCTTGTCACCTTAAAAAGCTGCAGGCCCCAAGTTTCTATGTTCTGTTAGATCTCAGAAGGGTGTAAGTGTTTGCAAGAGATCCCTAGAGACAGGCAAAACGCTGATGTTGTAAAGTTGTGCTGTTTTAATTTGAGGAGGCAGAAAGCCAAGTTAGATTGACACTTTAAGTACCAGCAAAATAATAAACTAAATGCAGATTCTGTGTCCAAGTCTCTTCTGCTTTCAGTTCCCACTGGGACGCTGTTCCAGTGCCCTTGTTCCATTCAACTTTCTTGCAGAGAAATTGGAGAGTATCCAACTTTTAAAATTACCTCATCTTTAATTTATTCTGCTTTTGATCATAGCACCATATATCTAGTGGTCCCCAAATCTTTTCCTTAGTCTCTGAGGCTATAATTTACCTGGCCAATGTCTCAAGGGCAGATACCACTTACTTTAAAAGTTACATATAATTTTAATATCCATATGTTTATATAATATATGAAGTTTGTGGGGTGAGTGAGAAAGGGGAATGATTTATGCTTCATGAACGTTTCCAGTCATTTAAAAGACAAATGAATTTCAGTTTTACAGAGGTATCTTAGCAGAAACCTGCACGGGTCCAGTGTACTTAATGTAACTTACACTTCACAAAAAAATGAACAATCTATTCTCCCTTAGGATTTAGTGCCAACCTCACAGAACTAGGCATGATCTAGCTAAATGTATTCCTTTTCCATGATGGAGTTTTTTAAAGAAAAACACTGAGGCTGGGGGATATGGGAAAAAGCCATATGAATTAAGACACACCGAATTTTATATGTCAGGATTTAGAAACAGGGAGCTCAATTCCAGTTTCCACCGAGACACCTCTATGTAAACCTGGAAATCCAAAGGGAAATCAGTGAAACAAAGCTGTAGCACGTGTTAAGGGTCCTTTTTAGAAGAGGTTAAATTTAGATAAAACTCAGGTCCAAAGCCTTGTTTCCCACATGATTGCAGGGCTGTTAGGAATGGGAGCTATATATGTTGGTAGAAGAGAATTATGGTGAGAATTAAATTCTGAAGACTGGCCACGTAAGGGCACAGGATGGCTCAGGATAGCAAATCTGAGCAAGATGTCCTATGATTGCATCGCAGCTGGTGCAAGTGAGCTCCAGGCCAAAGTGAGCACTGATTCCGGAGCCCTGCGGATGCTCACCTGCTGACTGCCACATCCCCTCTCGTGGCTCCCTGTGGCTGGCCAGGGCAGAGCACAGATATTGATTTCCTCTTGCATCTAAGCCTGCTGTGATCTCTGTGCACTCTTGCTGCTCTCTTGGCATTACAGAGATCAGACATGGTGGAAAAGGAGATTAGCCAATTCGCTGCAAAGCAAGTTAATACATCTTTTGTCACACATCTACTAGTTTCAAATGTATCATCTCCTTTTATTTTCACCTGCGCATATATGCTCAGGCAGAGCCAAATGCTCATGTAGTTTGTGTTGGTGTAACTTTCTTATAATCTGGTGGATGCAAAGAGAAATATAGAGATCAGGAACCTTATCTGACCTTACGAATTCTGATTTGAATAGAGAGCTAATGAGTATACCTTAGCATCCGTTAGCAACAGAAACATAACTCCTCCTTAGAATCAGACAAATATCTCTATTTCAGTCTATGGCTGAAGCAGCTGGTCAGGCTTGTAAAACAGGTAACTTTTCTTACTGTCCAAAATGGACTTTTTTAATGGAAAGAGGGGACACAAAGACACTGCCTAAATCATGCCTGCACTCTCCAGTAAGTCATCCTAAACAACTTAAAATGTTGTCTTGTGTCTTTCTAACAAGCTGCTAGTTCCTTTTTCTTGCTGCTTTTTGCTCTATAGGTGATGAAATAGATTGGCTTCAGCTCTCCCCTCCTGGCATGCCATATGTGCTGCATGATGCCCTTCTTTGCTAGATTGTTCCAGCCTTTGAGGAGGTGGGAATTTATTCCTGGAATCGCTCCAGTGTCCAGATCACTATCATTGTTTTATTAGCATGGACTGCAGCCCATCATCGTTGAGGAGAGCAGTTGGTAGGGAGCATATGAGATAATTGCCTAAAATGAACTCTACCTCCATGGGTCATAAAAATCAGTCAGTGGCATTGCAGCTTTCTTATTCCGGCTTAAGTCACCTTCCTCCCTCTAGGCAGTAGCTGGTTCTTACATATGTTATGGGGACCATATGCTCAGCCTAAACCCAGTCCCAGGCTTAGAAAGTTTGCCTGTAAAGCAATATATGTTCTCTCCTGCAGACCTTTCTAGGTGGCATCCCCATCCTTCAGGTGCATGGTGGCTGGCAGCAAAAGAAATCAGCTTTTCTCTGTACTCACTAACTGAGCAAAGCTCCATGGGTCCAAAGGGTCAAACTCTTCCAATCTGTTCATTCTGAAGCCTGGCACAGCTCTGTGCAGTAGGGCCAGCCTCTCCAACATTGCTGCACCTCATAAAAAGGTATATGTCTTTCTTGTCAGCTCAAAACAGAGCACTGCAGTATTTCATGTGGGCTTTAGGCTGGTGATGGGTCATAACTGTGTAAGTACGGTCTAAATCTCTGAAGGTTCCCCTTCCTATATTTATTATAAGATGAACCATATCCCACTGTTGTTTTCTCTGCTGGGCTTATTGAACAGACAACATGGTGTATTGTAAATGGGTAAGGATGGGTTTGGCAGGAGAAATCTGGAGGTGCAGGTTTTGGAGCTTCAGACTGAGAGGAACTGTGCAAGGAAAAATGTAAGAAGGGGAGAAGGGGCTATAAAACCAGCTAGGAAGATTCACGAGGGAGGGTAGGAGCATTGGGGCTTAATGCGTGTTGCTGGGGTGGAGGCTAGAGGAGGGGCTGAGCTTCCCATTTCCTGCAGAAGGGGGAAAAGTAGCCCTGGAGGCAAATAAGTAGCAGAAAAGGGAAAAGTCCATGTTGTTTGGAAAAGGAAGAGACCCTGCTGTAGCCAGGCATAAAGGTCATGTCTGCGTAGTATAATGCTTAGATTTCTCCAAGATTGAGGCACAGGGAATAGTAAGGCTGTGGTAATAAAATACTTCTTTTGGGTAACGTTGCTTTCCTAAAAAGTGCGCTATGTTAGCCTGATTGAAACGCTGTAGCAGTGTGTAGCAGGCTTCCTATCCCTGTGTTGTCTTACTGAAAGTTAGCTTTGCTGACTTGTGCCATGTAACTGTGCTGAGGGGAATATATTGCATCAGTGGGCACAATGGGCACTTTGTATCATCTGTCTTGTGATGACTTACACCACATCAGTGTTTTTGAAATCTCTTGTCAAGTGGAGTTTTCACTTGGGGTTTCTTCTTGGTGTCAAAATTGCTTAAGCAAAGATGAGAAGCAAAAACTCTCCTCTCAGAAGTAGCACAACCCCACAGCTCTTCTCTGCCTTGGGACAGCTGTATTCCATTACAGCTAAGTGTCCTGACCCCTCTAAGCGGAAGAGACCTCAGCTCTTTGTTAAGCTCCTGTCTGCCCTGTCACACTTGAATTTCTTGGGTTGGCATGAAGAGGAAAAGGCAGTAAGCTCTAGCATTCAGCCCACCCTGGACATAAAACTAAACTGTAACCATGGCCTGAATTAGAAGTCTCAGGATAAGAGCAAAACCTCACAACCAGTGAACTTTTACAGCCTGCTGTAAGCATTTTTTTTCCCTTCTAAAGGGAAATAACTACATGTCTCTTTGCCACTTCAGCGAGCAGGAAGCTTTATTAGAAAATGCCTCCTAATGTTTGTGCCCTACTTGGTTTGTTTGGTTCTTATTAGTTACTAATTGTTTTATTATTGTAGAAACAGATATCATGTTACTTTTTCATGTTGGTGGTGGGGTTTTTTCTACCCTATTATTGTGTGAACAGTTCTTACAGTTATTTGCTGTGCGGAAAATGTGAGAAGGACTCTGCAACAGTAGACAGAAACTGAGAAATTGCCTTAGCTTTAGAATAGCCTTGCTTCTTGCCCTCATCTGGAATCAAAAAATCATCAGTATTAAACTCAGGTGTGAGCCAAAATGACCCAGCTTTACAATTACAAAGGAAGGGGTGGGGGGAGGTTGAACCAGGGCAGATTAAGAGACTGGAGGTTTGCACAGCTGACAGTGCACCGGTTTTCAGTTGTTACTCGTTGAATCAGGGAGGAATGGAAGGCCTGGTGTGTTTTACGGGGTCCTTTACTCGATTTACACTTTTACTCTCTCAATTCCATGGATCTCCAGCAGCAGTCATCTTTGACTCTTGGCCCTGCCTCTGCAACAGGGTGTCATGAGAAGGCAGCATCAATGGGTATGTGAGTCTAATGTTGTTTACAGAGTGGTGTCTGTGCTACTAGATTTTAGCAACTGAAAGAGACTGGTATTAGCAGCTAGTCTGTCCAGCTGCGTACTAGAGGCTATAGATCCCAGCCAGGAATGGCTTTCTGCCAGTAGCCCCAACTACAGTGCTGGTAAGACACGTGTGATATTACTAATGGTGAATAATAGAATACTAAATAGTTTAGTATATTGTGTGCTGATTCTAGATAGAGTGATGGAGAATTAAAAGTGTGGGGTGGGCATTACAGAGGACTTAGCAAAGCTGTCCCTTCTTTATCACCCCACAACCTCATATTTTCTGCAGCAACTGGGAGGAGAGAGAGAAAATATTTAGGGTATTTGGAGGAAATGTATTTGAAGGAGGGATATAAAAGAAGTGTTGGATGAAGAATAAGAGGAAGCTCCAGGCTTTTTCAGTTGAAGAGAATGGGTAGACTGTGTGTATGTGAGGGTAGACATGAAGATCGTGTGCTGGGATGAAACAGGTGAGTAGAAGGAAACAGTTAGAAATTGTCAGTTGGCTGCGCAGGTGGTTAGCAAGCGTCAAAAAGCCATTTTGTACTCTACCAAAGCGTAAAAATAGCTAAAAGTTTGTGGGGGGTCTTTATGTGTGTAGTACTATCATGCAGTAACTGCGTGACAATATTGTCCCACTGGAGCCTTTGGGAAAACAGAGCATGCTGCCAGGAGTGTATTGCTCTCTCCTTTGCCCTGTGTATCTTCACAGCAAAGGGTTTCAGGCTTAGAGCTTTTATGAAGGATTGTTTTTTAACAGAATTAAGTGCCAGGCAGTACAGCCACAGCTGTATTTCCTATGGCAGAGCTCAGTCTTACATCCCTGTTACCTTCTGTAGCTCTGTACCGTCCTGGACCTTGTGGTCATGGGGACACTGCTGATGCTTTTGTTTTTATGGTAAATTAAAGAAGCCAACAGACATTTTGAAATTCAGGTGTCCTCTTAATATTTCAAGCAGGGATTCAATGGACACTTTTTTCCCACAGATAACTTTAATGCAGAGAAAAGAGCTGCAGAGGAGAGCTTTGCACATTAAGGAACTCGATGAATAATGCATGAAGCACAGCAGTCTGGTATCAGCAGTGCCTGTTTTATGAGAGGAAGGGAGTGATAGTAACAATTTACTCCACACACTGTTGTTTTTCATACTGAAGCACTAGTATGTACTGCTGGGCTGTGAATGTGTAGCATGGTCCTCCTTTGAGCCCCTGGGGGCTGAGAGAGGTTATTTGGCAGCGGGGAGCAGAGGACCTGTTTTGAGGAAAGTGCGGGAAAAGGGAAGAGAAGGCGGGGAGGACACGTCAGCTCCACAAGCTGCTTGGCAGAGCGATGCTGAAGAGCGGTGGAGTCACTGCTGGGTTGACAGACCCAGCGTGTGCACATTAAACTCTGCCATGTAATGGGGCAGTAAGACTGACACTGAAAGCATCATATCAGGCGATCCGTGCTGCTTGGGCTCGCTGTCCTGTGAAGCAAAGGTGGAAAGAGAAAGAGGAAGCAGTGGTTAAAAAAAAAAATCTCATTAAGGGTAAAGGTTGACTGCAGAAAAATAAAGGGATAACACTCCGCAGTACTTTAATGTGAGGTCTGTTGCTGTGCATGACAGCAGACTTGCAGAGCATGAGAAGCTGTGGAGGTAATGCTCCATAGGTAACTAGTTCAAGCGACCTGCCAAGAAATGAAGTACCCTAGAAGTTCTCCAGGCCTTTGTGATTCAATAGCAAAAATAAATTTCTGCACTTGCTGGTGAGTTGCCACCGCATATTTATCAAGCAGCTTCTTCTTTAGTAGTGCCAGTAGTAGGAACTTGTGTTTCCTTGTAATTGTGATTCTCTCTCAACCAGATCTGCATCTTCTATTGTGCTCTTTTGGTGTCTTTTTTGGACATTCATGATTTTGAACCCTTTATTAGGAAGAAGCAGTCCCTAGAGGTGTTGAAAGTGGGTTGTATTGCCATGAGTCGTCTGGATAGCAATAATGATGATTTTTCTTTTTTGTAGTGTTGGTTATTCTCCTCTTTCAAAAGAGCTTTATAAACAGCAAGGAAGCTGTAGAATATATATTCATGCTCAGTTTGCAGATGGAGAGACTGACACAGAGAGAAGTACAGTCCAGCATTTTCAAAAGTATCTAGTATTAGGAGGCAGACATTTCCCAAGATTTTCAGAAATGCTGATCATGCACAGCCTCTCTGGACATCAACTAAAGCACTTGGCATTTACAAAACTGGAAAGCATTTGATACTGGTCAAAATCTGAGGTGACTCTGAAAAACATTGACCTCAGAGACTTCTTTGGGCCAAAGGGTTCAGTAGGAATCCTGGGCATTGCTGCCATTCATGTTGCTCTGCTCTACTGCTCTACCATAGATTGCTCTTTATATTTGTTATTCTTTAGATGGTGACTGTTTGCCTTGCCCTCCTCTTCCTATCTTTGTCAGAATCCTTTATGTGATGAAGTTGTATATTGGAGTCTCACATTTTGTAGTTGTTGTGCTGACTAACCTCAACCATGAGTAGCACAAAGAGATTTTGGGTTACTTCAGCCTCTCATAGGACATTCAGATGCAGAAGACAGGAGACACCCTCACGCTCTAAGACAGAGTTCTTTGCCCTTGTCTGGGTTCCTGCAGAATTTCTATTGACAGCTGTCCTTAATGTTAAAAATGTTGATTTAACTGTTGAACCATCTTGCCAATGAACTGGCAAAGCTTTCATTCTGACTATACAACATCTCTGGTACACAGGTGACATTGTATCTTGTTACTGTATTTCCAAGCAGGGTTCATTGAATTGTTCTATTTTGTGTTTACTGGTGTGGGTATGCAGAAAAATTGAAACAACCCTTCTTAACTGTAAACAGTAAAATATGTATTGTGGTTTAATTGTTTTCATTTTTTCGTGGAGCTACTTTATAATACAATTATGTTTGTGCCCAGGGGCATGGAGGATTGAATTACTGGGTATCCACCTTCCAGCACTGACTTTCTTTCAGACACCCAATGCTTAAATTATATGAATCCTTCAGGAACCAGGCAATTATATAAGTGTTAGTAAAAGTCATCTGAAGTTGCATACAAACATGCTTCTCTCCAGAGCCATTTTGTAGATAGCTTTTCTTTTTATTAATCTAAGTTCTTTGAATATGGGATTTAGATTTCTGCTTAAGCGACTTCTTATGAAGATGTTCTGCATGCTAGAACATGAGACATCTGGGGAAAATTGTGAATCACCTACTCTGGCCAAGCATGAAAAAAGGAAAAGGGAAAAAAATATGTCTTTTGGGAAAAATTAGTCTATTAGCTGAAGTGCAAGCTCTGGTAATCCTTATTCAGACAAGGCTTTTGTTAATATTCCACAAATAATCTTCTCTGTTTGCCTATGCCTTTTTGTGTTTTCTTTTAATTTTTTCAACACATTATAGAAGATGAGGTGTGTCTGACATTTTCACAAAGATGCCTAGGCAGGAGCTACTCGTTACTGGGGAAGAAATGAAGGCCAGTATCATATGCAACTTGTGTCAGTTTGGCTTAACTTCTGTTTTTTTTAAAGTACTCATAATTAAGCAGGAGCAAATTTTGCATGGCCATTCTTATTCTGGCTTGTCCCACTTTCTCAGATGTGCTATAAACTGTTTAAATTGAAGTAAGTGCGTGCACAAAGGTGTTTACAGTAAGTAAAACAGAATGAATAGTATAGCAATAGTATGAATTTACTCTGTATAAATTTACAGTAGTAACTTATGAATAGGGGCAATACAAAATGGTTTGACAAAAGTTGTGGTATCTATAAGCTCAGATAAGTTGATGCAGATGTTTTACCATGCAAAGACTTCGTTTGAAAACTGATCCAAAACCATAGTTCTGTGTTCCACCTCCTTTACTATTGTAAATTGTTGAAGAACGTTCAAGGAACAGTGAATGCATACCCAAATTTCTACAAGGGAGATATATGTATATCTCCATATATATCTGTGTCTATAGAAAACTCTTCTTCTAATTGAATAGAGTCATGGATGCTGCTTCTGAGCTGGACCTTCAGATTAATTGTGTATGACTGTCTGGCAGGTTAGTCCATTGTTTCTTATCAGCTTTCAAAGATCTTAGTTCCTCTGATTTAAATGTAAAACACTCTTACTCTATGAATGTTTAGAGTATGCTTCTGGTTACTAAAAAATACCTGTTTCTTCATAAGCCATGCTGATATTTCAATCTTAAGATTTGTTCATGTCTTGGGCAGAATTTTTCCCTTCTGGTGCTGGTCCAACCCGAGTTTCTATCTTTGCTTATACACAGAAGTGTGCTTGTGATTGCTGAAATTACACATGGGTATTTACCTAAGGATAATAATGCGCACTATGTGTAACCTCTTTCCCTGACTTTTATTTGAATACTAAGAGGAGAGAAATGATGTGCTGAAATAGGTTTCCTTTGTGTTTCCACTCTCACCCACCTCTCTCTTTCAGAGGGAAAAAAAACCCCAACCAACTGCCATGTTCTCTAGCTAAAACCCGTTCAAACAAAAGAAGTCCTAAATCCATATTAATCATCGCCACCTTTAATTTTTCAATCACTGCTTGATTAAATTGCTGCCTGGATTCGTCCTTTCAGTGATAGGGCCTGGTGAGCGCTCTGCAGTGAACTCGGAGAAGTAATAAAGTGCTTTCTGTCATAGGCACTCCCCAAAGCGCCAGACACAACACAAGTTATTAAAAAAATATCAAAGAGTGAGCTGCTATAAACTGTGTGGAGAGGAAAAAAAAAGATTGTCCAGGGAAGCAGAAGATGATTTTAATTTCGCATCTGCAATTACAAAGGCAAATACATCTGTATAGAGGGTATTTCAAAGTCAAAAAGACTGAGTAAACTCAAATGGTTCAGCCTGTGTCACGAGCTAGGTTTATAATGTTTTTACCACGGTCAAAAGGCAAGTGTGCTTTTTTTGTTTTGCTTTCAATATAATTTCAGCATAGAGTATGTCTATCAGTTCTTAAACTCACATTGATCCACAACCACCTGCTTTTAAGTCTTCCCACCAGGAATGCAGATGTTCCATCTCCAGACATGCTCTGATTTCCAGTGATGGTAAGGTTCTGCTTAAGCCAGTTTATATGGATGCATAACCCTCTTCTGATGCTCCACAACCATTATGAAAATGGTTTATGTTGCTATAGGACTCCACAGGAGACCTGTGGCTCTTGAGCCACCTTCTACTAGTGAGCAGTTAAGACGCTGTTCCCATGCTGGGTTGTTGTTCGGAGTCCAAAGTGCCCAGAGTGTCAACCTTGGCACCAAGGTTCCTGTATTGCCTGACATGAGCCAAACGGGTCTTTCCTGGCCACTGTCCTCACTCTGGAAGTGAGATGTAAAGCTGACTTTAGTGTTATGATACAAGTGGACTTCAGGAGAGCAGACTTTGACCTCTTCAGGGATCTGTTTGGTAAAGTACCGTGGGATAGAGCTGATTAATATTCAAGGATTACTCAGGAGTGATGCATCCCAACAAAGAGGAAGTCGGGCACACACATCAGGAGGCCTAGATGGATGAACAAGGAGCTCCTGGACAAGCTCAATATGGCTTCACTAAGGGCAAGTCATGCCTGACAAATTTGGTGGTCTCCTATGATGGGGTTACAGCATTGGTGGATAAGGGGAGAGCAACAGACATCATCTACGTGGACTTGTGCAAAGTGTTTGACACTCCTACATAACATCCTGGTCTCTAAATTGGAAAGGCATGGATGGACCACTCGGTGGATCAGGAACTGGCTGGATGGCCACACTCAAAGGGTTGCGGTCAACGGTTCAATGTCCACGTGGAAACCAGGGATGAGTGGCGTTTCTCAGGGGTCAATACCAGCGCCAGTGCTGTTTAACATCTTTGTCAGAGGTACGGACAGTGGGATTGAGTGGACCCTCAGCAAGTTTGCTGATGACACCAAGCTGTGTGGCGTGGGCGACATGCTGGAGGGAAGGGATGCCACCCAGAGGGACCTGGATAGACTTGAGAAGTGGGCCCATGCGAACCTCATGAAGTTCAGCCAGGCCAAGTGCAAGGTCCTGCACCTGGCTCATGGCAATCCTAAGCACAGAGACAGGCTGGGCGGAGAATGGTTTGAGAACAGCCCTGAGGAGAAGGATTTGGGGGTGTTGGTGGATGAGAACCTCAACATGAGCCATATATGTGCACTTGAAACCCAGAATGCCAACCACATCCTGGGCTGCATCAAAAGAAGCATGGCCAGCAAGTCAAGGGAGGTGATTCTGCCCCTCTGCTCTAGTGACACCTCACCTGGAGTACTGTGTCCAGCTCTGTAGTCCTCAGCACAGGAAGGACATGGACCTGTTGGAGCAAGTCCAGAGGAGGGCTACAAAGATGATCAGAAGGCCAGAGCACCTTTCCTATGAAGACACATTGAGAGAGTTGGGGTTATTCAGCCTGGAGAAGAGAAGCAAAGGCTCCGGGGTGACCTTCCAGTACCTAAAGGGGGCCTACAGGAGAGATGGGGAGTGTAGTGATAGGACAAGGGGTAATGGTTTTAAATTGAAAGAGGGTAGATTTAGATGAGATATCAGGAAGAAATTCTTTACTGTGAGGATGGTGAGGCACTGGTATAGGTTGCCCAGATAAGTTGTGGAGGCCCCTTCCTGGAAATGTTCAAGGCCAGGCGGGATGGGGCTTTGAGCAACCTGGTCTAGTGGAAGGTGTCCCTGCCCATGGCAGGGGGGTTGGAACTAGGTGATCTCTAAGGTCCCTTCCAACTCTAACCATTCTATGATTCTGTGACTTCCATGTGTTATGGGATGACTGCCATTAAAAGCACAGCAAGTCAGTGTAAGCATGTCCTGGTGGCTTAGCAGTTTAGGATATGCCCAAACACTTGGAAAAGTAGGGTATTTTAAGAAGCACCTGTCCTTCATCTGAGTATGATAGCTGCCAGCCCAAACACTGATTATCTAGGAAGTGCGGAATAAAATGAACAAACCAAAGCAAACAGCTGGGACTGAGAATGTACAGATTTGGCTTCCCTGCCTCAGCTGAGAAGTAACTTCCAGATGAAACGGGTTATTTTCTTTAAAATGCAGTCTATGAATCTTTACTGTGCTTTACATCTTGTCTTTGACAAATTTGCAAACCTTAATGTCGATAAGAACATATATTGGACAACCCTGATGTTCTTCTTAGGATGTTTCACAGCAGACATTGCTGCATTCTGACATGAAGAAGACTTTTTTTTTTTTTTTTTACTGTGGCCACAACCTGAGTCAATAAAGAATCAGCATAAGCTAAATCATTATAAGTCAATTTTAAACCAATTCAGGTATGTCCACACTGAGGTTTGTGTGGACAACAATTTAGTGAAATCAATTGAAAAATCAATGTTAGGCATCATCTCTGACAGTTTAACTAGCTTCCTTCCCATTCAGTTCCCAGCCAACTAATAGCTGGCAAAAAAGTGCAACATAATGTTATCTTAGGCTTACACAATCTTCATTGGCAAAAGGATTTTAGAGGTTGAACTTACTCCCTTAAGTTTGTATTGTGCAGATCTTTACCCAGCTAAGGGAGTGATGGAGATAGCCAGTTTCATGCTGAACAAGCCTGTTGCTTGTAGCTTATAGCTACAGCTTTTTGAGAGCGGAATAGCCTTAGAGATGAGATACTGGAGTAGGATTCAAGAGAACTGACTGCTCGTTTCTACCAGATCTACTTTATCTTTCTATCTTTTCCCTGCCTCAAGTGGCTTCAATAATACAAATCTTGCACGTGGTGTATGGGGCTTATTTTCATTGATTTGTTCTTGGGAAGCTTTTCAAGAGTCAGTGATTAGAAGGTAATAAGAATACACTGGTAATTGTAGACACTGGATATTTGGAGTAGTGCTGGCACATTAGGAGTATTCTGCTCTCATGCCTGCTTGTATTGGCATGCTCTGATGAAAACCTGGGACTGCTGTTGCAGTGATGAGGCTTGTCTCCTGAAGAAATCTGGCGTCACACAAAGCTTCATATAATTGTTTAGCAAGTACCTTTGAAATTTCAGAGCTAAGCATGGATTCCTTCTGGTTAATAAGGATGGGATTCTGTGGAAGATACATTTCTTCCCTTAGTTTTCTTGTACTGTCAAAGGTGTCCTGCTGTTGCAGTGCTGACCATGGTTGCAGAAGCAGTGTTGCCTCTATGAGAGTTGCAAACTTGAAACAGGCTCACAATATTAAAATTCCTCCTTTCTGCTGCTTACCTGTTGAAAGATTCAGGAGTGAGGTATATCTCTATACTGTGGTACCCTTACACATTCACTGGTTGCCCTCCATCAGGCTTCATGGCCCTCAGCTGAAGTTACTGCCAGTGTCTGTAGTGTAGAGACAGGGAGCTCGGGTGGGTAATTGCTGTGATGTCTTACTGTATAGCAATGTATGTACCCTGTGCCTCTCCTGAATAAACACTTCTCATACTGCTCTGCAGGAAAATGCAATCATCCCACAATGAGCAATAACGATTCAAAAACATTTCATAAACATTTTCTTTTCTTTTTAAAAAACAAAACCACAAGACAACAGCGGTATTTCATTTTCACAAAATGAATTTGAGAGCTCCTTGTGGGCTGTAGTAGAAAAATTATTGGAGCAGTGAGTCTGAGACTTTCCTTACCTGCTATCTTTCCATTTAGCATCAAAATACATTTGGGCTTCCTTCTCTGCTATAATGATATTGTTCGCAAACCTGTGTTTCTTGTTCACGTTCTGAAAGCCTTACTGAGACAGCTTTTGCTGTTAGCTGCTCACTTGGGAAAAGGATCCAGGGTTGAACCCTTTCACAAGGCAGTAGGTCGTATGTTGAAAACATCAGCCAGGATATCTGTATGCTTACCTCTGTTTTTCAGAAAGCACAATCACAGTTTTTAATTTCTGCAAGTCCCTGGGGGAATCCTACTAGAAAAAGCTGATAAGGGAAATTGCTTCTAATTCTGCAGCATTCTCTATCCTTTTCACTCATCTAGTTATTATGGTATTGTGCCAACAGTCTTGTTGACACATGTTCATTGCTCCCTTGTCCCATCATACGCAGCAATTACTTTAGATATTTCACTAGAGTAGTACAACCACAATCGTCATTTCCTGGAGATGTAACATCTTGGCATACTGAGGTTTTTAGGCAGCCATGGAACCGGTTAACCTTTGTATCCACTATAACTACGTCGGCTAGTGGAAATTTTTACAAGACCTGAGACAGGAGCTTCAGAACAGACAAGCACCTGTTATCAGCATTTTTGAACCTCTTGGGCTTATCCAAAGCAATCAAGTATCTCACAGCCAAATGACAGATGTCCGCTTTGTCAGTGAGTCGCTAGTTTAGCAGGGAGATGGTATCATAACACATAGATTTCTTTACTGTATGAGCAGAGCAACTTCTAATTTAGATAGGTGAATGATTAATAGAAAAGGAGCTTTAATAGAAGTAAGGTCATTTGTTTTCAATTATAAAAGCTAGAGTTATAGCATGGGTCAAGAAGGGTGCAGCACACAGAAAGGTATGGATGTGTTGATCCTTCAGGCTTGGGTTGATTTAGCTCTTTGCTCTTCTGACCTTCCTGTTGAACAGTGTTCTTTGAGATAAATTCAGACAGATGAAACTGTTAGAAGTAGAGAAACTTGCAAAGCAAGAAAAGAGGGATTTGAAGATTTTCATGACGAGCACGCTTACCTGTCAAATGCTGGAATAGCAAGTTATATAGCATGACCAGACTGTTGGTAGAACGTCTCTGCTGTGATCTCTCAAGTTATGTGGCTATCTGCAAGTGGCCTTTTGGGCAGCACAAGGGGGTCTATAGAGAAGTGCTTTATCACAATATAGCATTAGCCAGCTGCAGTGGGCTGATCGCTCCGAGTTCCCAGAAATTACTTACATCATACATGACTTCACTTACATCATATATGATGACTATGAAGAGCAGGAATTACTCAGTGAAGTCTCTGTCATGTACCAGGACAAAGGGATTTTAAGAAGAATAGTGACAAGTAAACATCTATCTTTGGTAGACTGTTGTTAAAATCCTTTCAGAAGGCAATTCATATGACGGGTGTAATCAGTTTTAAGAATTGTTGGTGTCCAGAATGAGGAAGGCTGCATATGATTTTTAGTGAGTAAGGCAATTAAATATGTTTCAAGGGTTTGGATTTTTTTGCCCCCCTCTCCCCTCTTTTTTTTTCCCAACGGAGGAGGAGGAGCTGAGCAGTGCTGTAAGGAAGATGCAGGTAGGGTGAAAGAATCAGACAGGATGCAGAACAGCCAAGAGGTAACAGTTAGATTTGCAGAGGGTAGGGAAACAGCCAAGGAGATGACAGGGGAAGCTCATTTGTACAGCTAGGAACTGCTTACTTAGATGGACCAGGGAAAAAGTAGGGGTCTGGAACGGAAACCTTTAGTGAAGGGGAGCTGATAAACAACAGTGCCAGACCTAAATTTGATGAAGTCCATAGAGCTGCGTGATTTATACCTGTGGAAGATCTCGCCTGCTATGTATATCTTTTTCTTTTGCCTGTTTGCACACATGTAAAGCTCAGGTTTTTGGTTTTGATGTCATACAGGTTTTCTCTTACTTGTCCCCTTTAAATTTGATTTTTTTTTTTTCTATATTTGCATGTAGTTAAGTGTTGGAGGATATCACAGTTATTTCTGGCTTGCTGGTTTCCATAATACACCATCGGAGGGTTTTTTGATAGTGTGGCATTTACTGAATGGCAGAGATCTTTTCTGAGGCTGTGAAAAGACCTTTGACTCACTCAGCTGTTATCTTTCTTCATGTAAAGCCGCACACTTTGGAGTTCACAGCTCAGTGACACTGATGTATGTCTTTAGGTTGCAAAACCTGGGTACGCAGGGAAAAGCTGCACCTCAGCTCTAATTTTAGTGAATTCTGTTGCTGTTTTATTTTCATGTAATAATCTGTGAGCTGCCAGTTTTGGTATTGGGGTTTTTTTATTTTTTTACATGCCATTGTTGTGGCAACAAAATGAAGAGCCCTTCTGCCCTTCCTTACTGAATTTTACTTTTTCCAGAAGGGGTTATAAAATAAGCATTAGAAGCAGAGTCAACAATAGCAGAAATACGAGATAGGAATAAAATGACATGATTGTTTTCTTCTTTTTCTCTCCCTCAACAAAAAGAGGAGTTGAACCAAGGGTGAACAGACTGTGCCCTGCTGTGGGGAGGCATGGCAGCCTTCTGGGTTCATCGGCTTTTATAGCGACCAGTAAATAGTCATAAAGTGCTTGAATGTGACATATTTATGTGCAAGTATATTCTGTATTCAAAAATGACAAGAATTTGTATGGTGATGAGAGTACTCATCATAAAAAAACTTCAGAGGAGCCTGACTGTTCAGTTATCTGGAGACATTTCTGTATCTGAAAAAACAGCCCTACCAGTTGAAAATGTCTACAATGGCAGCGGAAGAAGGAAAGGCCTTCAAGCAGTTTTCTTCAGAATGGTTAAGACATTTGTCTTCAGTGTCACCCTTTTATTTTTAAAAAGGTTGCTTTGAAAATACTACATAGTGGTATTAGCACCACAAATCATTGCTAAGGTTAAATGACTGGGAACCTGAACCAGAACTCTTTGAAATCAGAGGAGGTTAGCGAATGGCTTGTGGCCATGAAGAGGGCAGAGAGTATGGCATTGGGTAAGAAGGACACACACGTGCACAAAAAGTATGCTCTTAGCATTCCTCTTTAAAAACCATGTGTTTAATTTCAGTAATAAAATTTTACAGTCAGAATTTCTGTGGGTGTGTGACTTTTGCCAGTCAAAACTAAGGCCTCTGCTACAAAGTTTTGCAGCATGATGCGAAAGAGACCTGAAACTGGCAATGTTGCCTTTTCTTCCCTGCGTCTCTTTGTAATTCAGTAATTCAGTTAGAGGCACAGTTGGTGAAAAGCACCAAAAAGGTTTGTTTGTACTTGCTCTCCCTGGCCAGCTCAGATATGCTATTTGTATGTGTGTCAGTTTTTCACACCTGCTTTGGAACAGCAAGGGAGGATAATGTGATAGAAGAGAGAGAGCTGCCTTATTGTTTCCTTTTATATAAATGTTTGGGCTAATCCAAGCAGGAGTCTTTCAAAAGGCAAAACTTTATCAAGAGCCAGCCTTGCTGTTGCTTTTATGTGCAGCCTCTGTTTTGGGTTGATATTCTTCACGAACAAACTCGGAAACTGGAATTTAAAAACAAAAAAAGGGATTCAATTATTTTAACTTCATTACACTTCATGCTGCTGCTGCATCTCCCCCTGGAGAGCACTGGAGAGATTCTCTTGCTGTTTCAGACTTCTCATTTACAGAGTGCGATTGTATAAGTTGACCAAATTTTCCAAACCACTGATCTTGCTGCAGATGCTCTGCTGTCCTGTTTCTGGCTTATGTGCAGAAAGTTAGCAAATTGTATGGAAATGCCAATAGTTCTTTTAATTGAAGACAGTTAAGGGGTCTGTATTTTGCTTTTCTACATTACTAGCCACTATGTTCCCTACACATCAGGTGGACAGAGGATATACACCATATGGGAAAAGGTTCTGTGTGTTTGCATAGCTGTTTAGGAGTCTGTGGGTCTGTGCAATTTTGTAGGAGCTAGATTTGGCTGTGTCATGTGACTCATATTTAAGGCAATTGAAATACTTTAAATTACATCGGAGATCTGGCCAGTGAATAATACCCCATTAGAAATATGCTTTATATATCATGTGCACGTGAATAGGCATGTATGAGGGCATGCAGCTTGTTCTTTTTTCTTTTTTTTTTTTGTAGTAATTCTTTTTCCTTTCCTTTAACTCTTTTTGTATCACATGTGGCTTTATCTGATGTGTTCTGCAGTGCAGACAGACAAACTAGTTTCTTTCTTTCTCTCTCATCTGCTCTGCCTGACTGAAGGTTTACCCCATTATAACACGGACAGCAGAGACTATTGGTAGCAGATTAGGATTGGATAAACTTTCCTGGCACGTTCGAATCCTATCACATACCCATTATACAGCAGCTGCAGACCCAGGGAAGAGGCATTTCATCGACCAAAGTCTGCCTAGCAAGCTTTAAACCTTGTGGTCTGTATATATGTTAATGCCACAACACTGTTAGCTTTTCAGTAAATCTAAGCAGGGAACATGGTGTGTGGAAACAAAAAGTCTTTCACAAACTCCTCATCTGCAGTCAGTCCAGAGAAGAGACCATGGGGGCAGAAGGCATGAGCAACACCTGTGTGGAATTTAGCTGTGAATACCGCACTTGTAAAATAAGCTCTGACTTCAGAAAGGTAGATGGCATGTCTTGGTGCAGAGCATTATGTGTAAGTAGTTATTCCCTCTCTCTGTGCTCATCTGGCATCACACAGAAACCGCCTCCTCAGCACTGAACCTGTTGAAGTGTCTAAGATGGGCCAGATGAGGCTGGAATTGCTGCAGACTCCCTCTGTCTGCTGCCTGGCTGATATTTTTTCCCCAGTCGATGCCAGAAAGACTTTGGCTGCCCTTGCATCAATCTGCTGGGGGACAGGTGGTGGTAAGCCATTCTGGCCTCCAAGTGTAAGCTTTGCTCTATCCAGTGCCATCAGGAACAGACTGTAGTGAGCATTTTCAGAGGTTTGGGCTGGATATTGCACAGGATGCAGTGGAACAATCTTGTAAAGTCCCCAAATCATCTCAGGGATAATAACCTTAAGGCCTGGGGACAGGCAACAAGCAGCCTTTGGTCAGTGCTCCAGCTGCAGAGCTGGGACAGCCTCCTACTTCCCTATGGCCATCGCTTCACAAAAGGTGATGCCTGGGGTTTGCAAAAGAGTTTGGCACCTGTTTAACACACATCCAAATGCTTCTGCCTTAGAAGAGGAGCTGTTGTCTATGCAGGTACTTCGAGAGGCACCCGGAGAAATGTTTGACTCTTTTCCTGCTAGAGCCTTGGAGTGTCTATTTTACAAAGGAGAGGAATAAGGGGTGATGTAAAGAGAGGAGAACCATTTCTCATTGGCAACGCTGAGCATTTCTCCTTTTCATACAAATATTGCCACTGTTTAATTCTGCAGTTTGAGTTGGCAACAGCAATAAAGTCAGCAAGCAGATGCTTTGCAGAGAGAAATTATCTCTCTGCTGTTGGTTTTCTTGCCCTGTAGCAAAGTTTTATTGTGAGTCAGTTGTGCCTGTAATAAGCCTGGCTTTCTGAGAGCCGCTCTTGGGTAGGAGATAGGAGAGTTTCACTGTGAGCCTCTTGTCCCCTGTGTCAGAGTTCATTTCCCATTTCTAGGTAGCTTTAAGGTAATGGTATGCTTGTTTTGTCAATTTGATAGTGAGGGAGGCTGAAAGTTTTACTTGTCAAAAGACCTTTTAGGGGAAAGCCCTGAAGTTGTTCAGTATGCTAAGTGCCAAGCGCTGTTGTGCCACCAGCATCGCTGATGTGTGGGGATGTTCTAGCTACTTGTAGTGGTTGCAGGCTCACTGTGTTCTTTACACTGGATTGTATTTGTTTAAAGAGAAAGGATCTGACTTTCAATGTATTTAGAGTAAAACAAAGCAGTAGGATTCCTGCCTGAGCCAGGGGTTTTCCACTTCAGTCTGAAAAATGTTATATTGCCTTGAAGCCTCTGCTGGACTCTCTGCTGAGTGAAAGTAAGTGTGATAGAATCAGTCCTCTACCAAGTGAGAACTTCTTTCAATGGGAGCAATGGCTGGGGAAGTCACTTCTGAAGAAGAGGGTCTCACTACAGGGCAAGCCATTTCCACTATTTCTCTAAAATCTCTTCTACCATGCCTCTTCTAACATGTGAGTTTGTGCAAGCATGTGGAACATGCATAATTGTATTTACAAAGCTGCCAGGGTAAGCTTGGCTGTGTTTTCATTGAGCTTGGGAGAGCAGAATATTTTACATCGAGAGGCTGAAGAAAGCTGACTTTGGTGCAGCATTGAGCTCACTGAAAACAGTGTCATACTTTGATCACAGCTCCTTGGAGGTCCTGACAGGAGAATTTATTTAAGTATTTCAGAAACTAGCTTTAGCTGCTTGCACCAGCCATACCTATTAAAGATTACAACTGAGGATAATTATTCTTTGTAAGAACTAGGTTTTATCAGAGAGGAGAAATACACAGCCCTGGTAGTGCAGTGCATGTCTTGGTAGTGCTTTAGCACTTCCTCATAATCATTCACACTAATGCTGCCCAACTGAGCAAATCCTATGGCCATTTCATCTAGATAAAATGGAGAAGATGGATGAGCTTTTCACTGCCCCTGGAAGGCTGACAACAAATCTCAGATTCATCAGACCAAGGAGGAAGCAATTACGCAGACAGCAGCTTGCCAATAGCGACTTTCTCCCTTAAAATAAAGGGGCACGATGACTTCATATTTTCATCAGCTCTCCCTGTGCTGCTGCAGTGAAGAGAAGGCAGAGGCTTGGTCTGAGGAAGCTGCCTCTTCCTCCAGAGCTTTCTTTTGACTTCTCTCCTTCTAAATCTCTGCTTTGTTTCTGTATGTCCTTCTGTCTTGAATGCACTTTATTCCCTGCCACCTTGTACCAGAACAACAGAAAACCAGACTTACTCTTAATTTCGTGCTACGTTGGGCAAATTCATCTGCACTGGCACTTACAGTTTGTTTCCTACTCCATCCTAGCAACCTGCTGCTAGGTTGAAATCCAGCATGGAACAGCTCAGAAACAGGATATAGATCATGCAAGTGGCATCTGAAGGAAGTCTTTTGGGATGGGAAGAGAGGTACTTGATGAAAAACGAGACTATGCATCCAACATATGGTCACTCAGAGTTAATGTACCTGAACCCAAAGAGAGAGCAGCAGCATGTCAGCAAACTGGTAGAGAGTATATTTCCCCCAACAGTTGTGATGTGGGTGAGACAGACAAGGCAATTGTTAGCAGGTCTCTTTGTCTTGTAGGCTGTGTGAGCCTACAAGAGCTGTGTGAGATCATAGCATGCTTTTGGATGTGTAGTATCCAATAGTTTGGATTGCAGAAGCCCACAGAAGTGTAAGTGGGAAATGCCTTCTAGTCTCACGTTCCTTTAACTACTTTGGAAGTTATGGAGCTTTCTGGTTTGAGGGGAGGAAGATACCTTTCGGTTGGTTTTCTCTACCAAGTGTGTGAAAATGTTTTCTTTGAGTTTCATTTCCCCTCCATAAGCAAATTGGAGACCGCAGTCATTGAGCAGAAAGGAGTTTTGGTTCAGTGAACAAAGAAAGCCTTCGAATGAGGGATGAATGCAGAGCTCCTGTAGAATAGCAAAAATTGCTGAGATAGCATATCTCAGGATGAAGGTGAAGGGTGGAGAGGGAACATTCATCCAGATCACTGAGTCTGGAGGGAACTAGTTAAGGAAGCTTCTAGTAAGGCTATTTATTCAAAAGGATTTCCCTTCATGTTTCTCTGCTTTATCTTTCCACTTTTATTTGAGGACTCTCGTTCATCCTGCTATGCTTTCCTCCCTTGCAGTATTTCAGCTGTGTACTTTTGATACCTGTCTTTCTCTCTTGTGAGAGAGCATCTTCTTAATGGCAAGTCACACTCTTAGAGAGCCATGGGAAAGTGAAGAGGTGGACTGAAAATGGGATGCTTTGTTGTTGTTGTTGTTGCCCTGGCAAAAGCCCATTGAGTTAGAATACTTCTCAAGATATGCCACAGGCCAGGTAAAATCTCATCATTCTAGACTAACCACCAAGCATTGCTGTTACTTGATAGGCAAAGCTCACTTGCCCTTGGCAGAGCAAGAGACCATGCTGGGACTGAAATGCCAGAAAAAATACTGAAGTGAATGCCTCTTTGGGGATTCACTTCATCGTCTGACGGTAAGCTGTTAAAGGCAGGCTCCGACAATGAGAGCTTTCTGTCCCTTTGATTGTGTTTTGGCTGTTAAATGGTTAATGGAATGGGAATGGAGACTGCTGAAGTCATCTTGAGACCTCACTTGTTACTGAGATGCTCGTTTACAATTTGAAATCAGTCATTTAGCTTTAAGTGGCTATGGGTCATTAATTATGAGCAGGTTCTCTACGGTACAGCTGCAGACTCTAAGTGGCCTCATGATGAGTTATTAAAGAAGACTTTTCCCTTGGTTCAGAAGTATGATTTTTAGCCTGAATTTAACTGAGAGATTTCATACTGAGAGTCTCGTGGCTCCCTCTGCCCTCCTGTCCAGAGAAGCTAATTTTGTAGTTAACCCAAGAATATGGTTCACTATGCAAAATAGCCTGATGTTCTTGTTTGGATAAAGTTATGCTTCTCAATGTTTGACTTTCTTTTGTATCCCACTCCCGTGTCTCTCTCTGATTTTATTCTCTAGTCAGACCTGTCGCACCCAGCACAGAGACATTGCAGCACTCTCTGCCCTGAAGCTCATTTATTCTCTTGCCTATTAAATTTGCATCAAATTCCACTGTTTTGTTTTGGGGGACATCCTAGAATTAGTACACAACCTGGTGTCACAAGGCCATTCTCCACATTTCCTCTCTTTGCTGAAGGCTGTAACATTTATATTTGAAAGCTTTTTATTTTTCCACCTGTGGCATTTGAATTGTAATACACCCTGCGGACATTTCAGCTTTGTCAGCTTGACTGTTATTAAGCTGTAATCATTTATCATCATTGGCAATGATTTTATGTCTGTTTTTTTTTTTTTAGCAAGTATTGCAGAACACTTATTGGTAAACTGCTGTGAGCATGCAAAGACTTAAGATATATAATTTATAAAGCCATATTTACGTAGCATTTATGATGGAAGGAAGTGCTGAGAAAGTGTTTGAGATGGGTTATTTTTAGATGAGCCAGAAGTCTTTGTTTCCATCTCATTTCAGGCCCCAGCACAGAATAATTGAGGATCTCCAGAAACCCAAAAGCTTTCTCCCCTCTAATGGCAAGGGAGAGTATGTAAATAAAACTGACAAACATAAAAATGTAATAAACTACAACTCTTTCATGAATTTATAACATGAAGGGGGCAAAGTAATAGAAAAGCTATAAATTTGTGTCACTCATACTCCTTTATTAAGAGATACTAAGCAACACTCATAGCGGGCAGTGCAATAATGTTAGTGTAGCTGAATGCTTTCCATGAGCACGGATTGGAAGGGACTTGCTAAACTGAAATAATTTGATTTCTTATGCTCTCTGTGTGTATTTGCACACACGTGGAGTTTTAATGCCTATGCAATAGCATGTTTTTATCATAAGGAAGAAAAAAAGTAACAAGTAATTTTAATTAATAAGGGTAATTGAGTTAATTTCCAAATTACCTCAGGGAGAATTGTGAAGTTTTGTGACCTGACATTTGGAGAGAGAATCATCTTTTCTGTCTTTTAGCTAAGAGGGCGAGGGAGGGATTTTATGTTTAAGTCTATACTGTTTGCTCTGGATACCCTACAATCACTGCATAGAGTATGTTTCCCAAAGGGTGATTTGTCTTGGATGCATATGCTAGGATAGGCTGGAGTGATCTTTGGGGATGCCTGTTTCTTTCCAATGTCAAAGGAAGGAGAGTTGGGACAGATGAATTTGAGCTGGAATCCGGGTTGCCCTAACTCTAGGTGTCTGGGCTGCTGTTGTGGTCAGGGAAATTCTGGTCAATGCCGTTAATGGTGTCTAGGGAGCTATTCAGCTGACCAAAGGCAGGCTTGGACTATGGTGAGCTACACTGATTTCTAGATACCGCTAATAGCATTGACATCTAAAGTTAGGTGACCTGAATCCCACTCTAGATGTCTAAAAGCTGCTCATAGAGACCTGAAGTTAGAAGAAATAGTTGTAGTCTTTCTGTGTGTTATCCTGTAGCATTTCACAAAAAAAAGATGGAGATTAGTCCAGAAATCTTCTGCAGTTCAGAAGTTTCAATGGTACTTATATAATAGTGTAATTGTAGGTAGCCCTTACTGTAAGCTCATTGTTTGGACAGTCTCAGTGGGAATGTTTATGCTCATTTTTACTTCATAGTCTTTGCACTCATTTCTGCAGATCCCTGAAACAGAAAAAGCAAAATAAGATGTGAAGGCAAGGGTTTGTGTGGCCTATCCTATCTGTATGTTGTAATGAAGCTGCTGATCACAGAACTGTTTAACTAAATGTGTTTATTCCAAAGCATCTGAAATGCTTCCGTAGCAGGTATTTGGTTGGTGATAAGAAAGGACTGTAACATTTCCTTTGGGCATAACTACCACAGGTAAAAAAGGTTATTTGAGGTGGCATTCATTACTGGTGGCATACTGCCCGTGCTTGGAAGTGGCTTGGGATACAGGCAATTATATATAAATAGAACTAGTAAGAGCACAGAAAAGCCTCAGATGTGCTATTGTATAGCAAAGCCTAATATAAATAAACAATCATTAAAAATTGCTAACATAAAACAAGGGAATAATCTTTGCTTTGTCTTGTACTCCCACCCAATTAGAATAGCTTTGACAAGGCATTTGAACTATTGAAGTGAGAGATGCTATTCCAGTCATAACACTGGTTTTGTTACGAGGGATTGCATACATGGTATTGTCAGGCAATTGCGTTGGCAGTTAATACTTTGTTTGCCTGTACAAATATTATTAACAATCCATTAAAAAGAATCCATAAAACATTCAGAACGCATTTTGCTCAGCTTTCTGATGGTATTCAGTGAAAGAAGATGAGCTTTGTGATGTGAGGCTGCTTGTTATTAGGGTGTGATTATTGCTTACAAGTCTGTTATTGATCAGGGGATCAATACTGAATGTGGTAGAAACCCTTCCTACGACCATGTGAGCTGCTTATTGATGGGATTGTTAAAAAAAGACTTCTCATTAAAAGCCAGATGTGGTGTACAAGTTTGGTCATTCTCCCTATCTCCGCGGAAAGCTGATCCTCAGAAAAGGAAGGTCTCATTACACCTTAATGTATTTCACATTTTGTCATTAGTGTTGCTATTGCTGGTATACTTAGCTGTCCTCCATGGAGCTATGTTTGCATTTGCATCTTGAACACCCGAGTTGTTTTTGGTCTATCTTGGTTTGTTTTAATACAGTAAAGAATATTAAGATGGTGAGTGTTCATTTTACAAATGAGCTCTTATGTTAGTCAAGGGGTTAAGTTGCATCCTAGAGAGTAATAGGTTTTCACTGTGAAATGTGGCAGAGAGGCTGGCAGTGGGGAGGGAAAATAAAGAAAAAAGGAGAGGGTGGGAAATTGTGTTGGAGTGATCTGAACCAGTCTTTCATTGCGGAATTTTCTTTTATTATTGATGCTGTACTGTTGATATTATATGGACTGGAATGTGCCTTTAGCTTTACTAGAAGCATGAATGTGAAGAAGCTTCTTAATAAATAGCAATTAGAAGGTTTTCATGCCTACGACTCATTCTGATGGGAGGGTTGTGCTGGAGTATGTCCCACAGCTTTCTAGGAGCTGAGATACTGTGTAAAAGTCCTACTGCTTCCCCAAACCTCCCTGTTCTTTCTGGGGATGGGCTCAATTTTTAAGCAGGGCTTGAGTCCCTTGAGGAGAGTGTTGGTGTGCCAGGAATCAGACCAAGAGTCCTCTGCTTCTTTTTTTTTTGGGGGGGGGTGTGGGGTGGGGTGGGGTGGAGGGCTTGGAGAATAGTGAGAAGGGACTTTCTGCAACACAAAATTTCTCTGCCCTTGAGAGGACTCTAGGTGTTGTCAGCACCTGGTCAGAGAGAGCAGGTTGCAGGCACAGTATCTCGGTGGGACTGAGGGAAGGGAGTGCTATATTGCTAGTGTTCCCACTGACCTTCACCTCCAGCCCTCTGCTGTCAGCTGGTGGGTTTAGGAGCAGTCTTTGATGGTGGCACTGTTGCTGGCTGCTGAGTGAACTTCAGAGTGGTGAATGGGAGGGGAAAATGTGGCATAGCTGCGTTGCTACTGGAGCAATTGGAGAAGACCTGTTCTATCGTGTAGACTGTATGTTTGCAAAGAAAATCAATTTCTCTTTGAAAAGGTCTCTATCAGGAAACTAAACCATAATCGCAGTGGAATACATCGGCACCATCTGGGACCTGGGGGAAGGATGCTCTTAAAATCAGCTTTGAGATGTGAAGAGCCAAACATGTTAGTAAAAGCCACCTGCCCACCATTCCAGGACTGAACCCAGAGACTCTTTTTGTGATCTGACTCAGCTTCCAGAACTAAGCTCAATTTCTGCCAGGGTGCATTGCGAGAGATTCTTTATTCAGACTATTGAATCAAATGTTGGTTTATATAGTCAAGACTCATATTTTTTGAAAGCTTTTGTGAGGGAGGATATCAGCTTTAGCTGTCGTCATTTTTTTTCACTGTATCAGCAATTTTCTTTTTTAGATACACAACTAATTTTCCATTTCAGCTATAGTATCTATATTCACTATGGACGTTTCTATAGCAACCAACCTTGTGCTATCTACATACCTCTATGAATTGATTAAACATAAAACATAAACATGTTTTGCATTTTATTTTTCTGCAGACTGTGTCTGTTAGTGCATGTTTTAAAAACTTCTTGAGTAATGTGAAATAGAAAGACCATCTCTGTCATCTTTGTACTGCCTAAGAAACCTCTTTATTGTTGTTTTTTTATATGACTCCTATCATCCTATTATGTCACTACCTCTTACTCTAAACCCATCCAGTGCCTCTAAGGGAGAGAAAAGCACTAAAGACACCAAATAACCTGGATTTTATCCAGTGCAAGAAATCTGTGGTAGACCAGGGAACTGAGCTGTGGCCTCTGGAGTTGTTATTTAATGCTCATTATCCTGAGTTTCTCTCAGCATCTGACCAAATGGTTTAGGTAAAACTCTCTGTGAACAATTTCCTTTACAGAAATCACAGGTTTTGTGTTGCGTAAAAGACCAAACTTTACCATTTCAGTTGTTTCTACTGTTTTCAGTATTTAGCGCTATGTATGTGACAACAGATGACCAATATTTCATCTAGAGCTCCAGATCTGGTCTTTTGCCAGTTTATGCTACAAAGTCATTTAAAAAGTTGTGTATTATTTTAAAGGCGATACAGAATGGGGTCTCCAGAGCACACCCAGTTTTCTTCCATTTCTGCTTCTTTTTTAAAAGATTTAACTTAATTTGATGGATTCTGATTCCAGATCTCACGCATATATTCCTGTTTACAACTGTAGTGATTACATTGCAGTCATCCCATGACATTTGGGGAGCAGATGAAAAAGCTTTAACACTTCCAATACGGCAGCAACTAAAACTAGAATGTGAAAAGACACATATTCTTTCAGGTTTTGTATATTCATTCCTTTTCCTCTTCTGACTCATGCTCTGTGTTTCAGTGAGTTGTCATTAACTCAGTACTCTACTCGTAATCCTTAATTTGAATTACAGTTTAGGCACATTTCCAAATCAGATGCTTGTGACAGTGATAATCACCATTTTTTAATATTCTATGATCATGTTTAATCTTTTATCAGCAATGCTTCCTTAATAGGTCATCCTCACCTGTTCTATTTCTGCCAGTTTTTGCATCCTCAGTGATATGACTTTGCAGTATGGGACAATTAATTGCACTACAGAAGTGACTAATTAAAGTCAGTGGCAGTTAAGCACGTTTTAAATGCTTTGCTGGGTAAGAGTGCACTTCAGCACACGTTTAAGTCTTTCAATTAATTTTGAGCCTGTGAAGGGAAAACATCATGTTTAGATTGGGTGTATTAACTCATAAATGTTGTAGTTCTGTTCTTTAGTAACTGTAGTTGATAGATAACTATGATTTAGAGGAGCAAGTGTGTAGGAGAATGCTGCCTATAAAACAGCAGGCATTAACTGAATGACTTTTTATTCACTTTTCCATTAGCAGGGTGTCAGCATGATATTCTGTCTGACATCTTCAGTTGTCCCCAAATTTACTTTAGTTGTATGGAACTGCAATTCAGTGGTGGAACTCAATTGGGGAAGAATAATAAATTTCTTAAGGCTTAAGCTCTTGACACTCAATCCTGACCAGGGTAACTGACAAAGCAGCATTTTATGTTTTCATTATTGACACTATGAAAATTAGTGCCCTTCTTGTGATGTTTCTTTGCCCACATAGAGCTCTGAAGTCCTGTCTGTAGACTTTATAGTCTTGATAAAAACTCTCTTGGTGTTTGTCAGGCTCACAGACTGGGTGGAATATCCTAAAACAAGGCCTATTTATAGGACAGAAGTGTCTGAAAGGAAGGAAAGCAATAACATGAGCAGCTGAATCATGTTTCGTCAAACCTGTGACAAGACTACAGCGCAGTGGAGGGCAGCGAGGGTACGTGTCCCAGGTTGTCATGCTGGCAGCCAGGACATGGGTTAGGATTGTAGCCCTCAGCTACCTGTGTGTGTGAAACAGTTGCTTGCCTGTCATGCAGGATATCAGGTTCAGGCCCATGGAAGATGATGTGTCATGTGTACTTTGAAATAACGCTGAGCGCTGTACACTGCGTTGCTCCACTGACAAGACAGTGGCTTGTAAAGGAGAGGCAGACAAGCATGTTAATCAATTCATAAGAAAAAGTCTAGTATGATATTCCGGCCAGATTCTTAGCTGTTGTTGATCAGGGTACTGGCTGATCAGTCATGCGGGTTGACACCGGTGGGGAACGTAGGCTGCAACTCTTGGAGGAGTTTGGCTGCTGCTCGTGTACATAGCGCCCATATTGCAAGATGAGATTTTTGTATTTGAAACTCATTTTTAAGCAAAATGAAAAGAATATGGTATGGCAAGGCCAAACAACTAGTTTCATAGAGCTTTGAATTTTTAACTGCTTATCTGCAGAGCTGAAGAGATCGGCATTTGAAATGCTTTGTGCTTTACTCAGTTGCACTCTTTTAAAGCATCTTCCTGTAAGTCACAGAGGCATTAGTGAGAGAATTCAAAAGTGGAATTAAATGACACCAAAGCAAAATAAAATTTTGGCTTGAGAGAAGATACCACAGTGAGTAGATGTTGTTCTAAAATAAAGTGTTGGGTCTGGGAGTAGAGCAGCATCTGTTTGTGATGTGTAATTTAAGTAGGATAAGGTCTATCTACTGGGTGGAGCTGGCACTCATTAGGAGATCAGAAGTGTCTGTCTGAGAAGCAACTGAGAGCCCATCTAAATTAGATGAGGAAAGGTTTTCCCGAGTTTTCCAGTTTACACGGGGGCTTTGCAGACTGCAAGCTTGGGGTTTGTTTGGGTTTTTTTGGTTTGGTTTTTTTTTTTTTTCCTTCTGTACAAACCTCATGATGTGCCCTACTAATTAAATCCCAAGTCTCAACAGACTTTTGGGGTCTATCCCAGGACTCAATGAACTGGAGACTTTTCTGCCCTTATGCTTCTCTGAAAAGACTTCTTCGGGGGACTGTGCTGACTCAGCCAGCCTGACAATCAAGCTAAAGATGTGTGGGTGGAGTATGAGGTGAAAAGGATTTGCTTGCATTCTGCCAAGCTTTAAAAGGCTACTTAGTCCCTATAGTGGGAAATCAAGGAGACCTTTTACAATAGAATCGCTTAGGTTAGAAAGGACCTTTAAGATCATTGTGTCCAACCGTTAGCCTAAAACTGCCAAGTCCACCACTAAACCATCTCCCTAAGTGCCACTTCTGCACGTCTTTTAAATACCTCTAGGGATGCTGACTGGGATGCCTGTTCCAGTGCTTGGCAACCCTTTTGGTAAAGGCTGTTTCCTCTTATTCTGTCACCTGTTACTTGGAAGAAGAGACTGATACCCACCTCGCTACAACCTCCTTTTAGGTAGTTGTAGAGAGTGATAAGGTCTCCCCTGAGCCTCCTTTGACCTAGAGGATACATAAGCCCAGTTCTCATTGATTTTTTTGATGCAAATTATGAGACAGCTCAAATGCTCTGGAGTGACTACAGCTGAGAATTTGCTGGCAGCTGCCCAAATTCCATAAGCACTACTGAAAACCTGAGCCATGACTGCAAGACCAGAAGGCAGCACCACAGAGGAGAAGCAAGTGCATGTCTGCAAAGAGCTGAAGCAGAGGTATCTTTACTCTGCTTCAGAAATGCAGCTACATAATTTTGTCCTTTTTCTTTTTTTTTAAATCTACAATAGCATAAGCACTTTGTTGTTTCTAATTTAGCTATTGATCGCAACAGCACAAGACTGTGTTACATGTGGATATAACTTCTAGGGTTTCCCTGCAACTATTCCATATCAAGCCACAAAAAAATCTAGTGGACTTGGTGTGTAGAGGTTAGCTGGTCTTACTCAAGATTTGCTAAGGTTTAGAGAGAGGAGTCTGGATATGATCCCTATGCCCATTGGAACAGAAATACAGCTTTTATAGGTCCAATGGATCCGAGGGGGAGAAAGAGATTTTTGAATTAGTTACTAATTACACAACAGGTTTCCAAATTTTGGATTGAAAGAAGATATGCTTTCATGGAATCAAAAGCAAGGGTATGACATGTATGTAAGGAGAAACAGGGACTTAACTCTTTGATTGTTGTCTGCATCTATGACCCTGTCTCTAAAAACAGCCTGATTCCAAGGAAAGCAAGAAAAAAAAAAAAATCAAGCCTAACTGTAAGTGAACATTAAAACTAGGGAGGGGAAGAGGGTGAATTAAGGAAAACATACAAATGTCCTTAATGTTGAGAAAGTTTCATCTAGCAGAGTACCCTATTTTTAATCATGGTCGCTCAAGGATGCTTAGAAAGAATATACGAAAAAAGGAGAAGGTAACAAAAGATGTTTTAATCAGCTGCTGCAATTGATGGTCTAAGTCTTTCCCTGCAAGAGCTGCATGCAAAATACCATTTTTAATAAATGCTAGGATACCTTGCCCTCCTTTGATTTGTGTAATCCCTTTTTGAACCTGCTTATATTTTGACATCCACAAAACTCTGTGGCAGTGAATTCCAGAATTTAATTAAATGTTTCGTGAAGAAGTACTTGCTTTTATTGGTTTCAGCCTGCAGAGTAAATAACTTCTAGCTTTTTTTATCTCAAGAAAAATGAATAATGATCCTCTATTCACCTTTTCCATCCCACATTGGCATTTATGGACTGCTACTGTTCCAGTCTCTTCCTTCCCAGGAATGTGTTCCCTACTAACTGATCTTTTTTCAAGTATTTGTTCCTAGTTCATTTGAAATTGTTGCTAAAGGACATAGCTCAGATCATGGCCATTTTGGATGAGGTTTGCGCATGTCCTTTAGTTCTGCACTGCAGAGCTCTACAGCCTCAGTACAATAGAGGTAGAAAAGTGCTTCTGTTCCCTATTTACTACTCTGTTTAATTTTCCGAAGTCAGAGGGATTAAATTTTATAACATCCTTTATTTGTTAAATTTCCGTATACCGTCCCATATTTGTTAAATTTCAGACCTCTGACTAGCAAAAGAAATGCAGCTTGTGCTCCACTTAAGTGATACTACCAGTATGTGTCACCTGAGCTCTGCTAAAGTGTTCATCCACGTGATAGGGTCGCCATCTGCAAGTTCAGTCATCTTGAATGCTGGCAGTCGGTAGTGATGGTGTGGTGCAGGTGGATGTCTACGAGGTCTTCAATAGTCTAATGGCCATGGACTGCCAGCTTGAAGGTGTCTTCCTGCAGGGTGATTTTCACTCCTTCCTCCAAGATAGGCAGCAGCTACACTGACAGGTTGTTTGCATGTGCTTGTATAGAAAGCTGCGGTCCCTGCATTAGCACGCACACTTCTGCTTTTTCCATGCAAGAGTCTTGATTCATTTGATCCTGTCAATGTATATATGTATTCCATTTCTACCTTCTCTATCTGTCTAGCTGAAAGGAACAAAAATTTAAAGTATGCCTTACATTACAAGAACATTTGCTGGATAATGTTCACATCACTGCTATTAATACTTTGATGTTGATTTTTCCATTGTATACTCTTACTCCATAGTTAGAGTGGGAAGAATATTCACACTGGAGGGACTGGATAGCAAGTGCGATTGAGAAAGTCCTTCTAGTTTAAATATGTGGAGACTGGGAGAGGAAAAACCCTCCATGTGAGTTAGTTTAACTACAGAACAACTGGTCGTACTTGCATTCTGTTATCAGTGTATTTTTTAATACATGAGGAATTTTTTTTTATATATCTAAAAGAGGAAGTATGATGGGTAGATCCTCATCAGATACAATATAAGAAGCCTCAATTAGATGCATTTTCTGTGTAATAAAACCAATAAAAAACCCACTTAAAGTCACCAACACCATTATCATGAACAATGAAGCTATTTCTCCTGCAGTATTTTAAGTGCGTAGCTGTAACTTCAGAATTATTTTCTCCAACAACATGCATATATCTGGGGTTGTTTGGGATTACATTGTTTACCATACTGTAAGATCAATTCTAAATGTATGCACTGAAGTCTGAATAATTTATTTTCTAGCCCATTAGAACAATTTGGAGGATCTAATTCTGTAGGCAGCTTTTCTGCCAAGAGAAGGGAGTGCACACGTGTCTGTGTATCTCATGGGGAAGGAGAGACAGACTGAATCTATGCTTTTAGCTTTACTGCTTGATTCAGCTGTATAAATGTCTATGAGCAATTTGTCTTGAGCAGAATAAACTGTTCCTTCCACAGCCAATTGCAAAGTCCAGGGCTTGCAAAGAACTCACTACTCGTGTCTTTGTATTCATGATTCTGCAACTGAGGCACAGACATACTAAACAGCCTGTTCCAGATTTACACTGAGGTCTGTCCTGGAACAAACAATTACCTCAAAGTTCTTAAGTCCTAGGGCTTTGATGCCCTTCTGATGTCCCACTGTTTTGGCTTAGAATTACAGATTTTACCAAAAAATGCAACATTTACTAAAAAAAAAATGTTAGAGAGGAAGCTGCATTTTGTTTCAGATTTTGCCATGAGCTGCCTTGCTTGCAAAAGAGTGGATTATCATGAACAATTTGGCAAATAATGCATTAAACATTTCACAATGGAATTAAAAAAAATGCCATTATCAGTAGCCTGACATCTTTGAGGGGGATTTGTGTTGTTTTTTTTAAAGATGTCAACCCTGCACCCACCACATGGAGTCAATACAGACTCATATTTGGCTGCCGATAGATTAGGTTCAAGCTGTAGACTTCTTACTAATGTTTTGGTTTTAACGTTTTCTCTTTTAACCATGACAGCTATACTATTTCCTTGGAAGCCCCAAATTGTCAAGAGTAGCCCTGTTAATGGTTTTGGTTTTGTTTAATTTCACATCTTGGCAAGCCCTGAAAGCTGTCAGGAATTATCATCTCATCACTCTTCTTTTGACTGTTTGGCATAAACAGGGACTGAGGGTTGGGTATGGGTTAGGGAGAGAAAAAGTGGAGGAAAGGGAACATCATAAATAACTCAGTAAAATTATCTGTAACTTAACAGCTCCTTAGATACCAAGACAAAGAAATCAAAACAGGCAGCATAGGACCAACTACAACAGTTTTCACTCAGATCCAGAATAAACATACATGATCCTTCTGATCTTAGACTGGGAAATTACACTGCTGTTCAGGTCAGAGTGAGGTGGGAAGAGAGCTTTTTGAATGTTTGGGAACAGAAAATATTCTGCTGTTGTTGGAAAGGCTCCTGTGGCTGTCTTGGTGGGTCTTGGTTCCTGTAAGCATTTCCTTAACCAGGTGCTTGAGTGTTATTATGGTCATTGGACAGAGACTTACAGGTGTGCTTCGCTCCTTGGCTCTTTAAAGAGCAGTTTAGACTAGAGTTAAGGGCAGCCTGTTTCCCAGGGCCTGGTGTGACAGCTTAGTGACTTTATTCAAGGACCGTGAGGGGATGTTCTGGTGTGGGAAAAGGAACAGGGGTGAATTAAGGTGGAGCGGCCCTCAGTAGTGTGTGCTGACATTTCCTAAGCTGCATTTCATGTAATCTAGTTTGAGCCGGATGATTTAATACTCAAAGGATCCCTTTGTGCATTTCAGGGTTTGGTTAATCCACCTAAGGAAGAGCTGTGCATTATCTTTTCAAAAATGGGAAGATAATGAGCTGCTGGAGAGCCTGGTGTCTATTAGAGTATCTCTGAATCAGGGCAATATAGTGAGATATACTCCTGCTGACCAGCTCACTTGAAATATTGAGCCCTGGTCTAAATGGGTACATCCATAGTTGCAGTGTTTTGCATGAACCATCTCCTGGTTTTGTGATGTTTTGTGCCACTGGTGAGTTCCCAGTTTCTACAGACAAGAGTGAGTTTGGAGGAAGAAAATGCTGGGATCAAATATCCGAAGGGCAACGATGTCTCAAGCATTATGCATTGTACACCATAAAGAATTTAATGGGCAATGGAGGAGCAGGCAAGCAGGTCTTGCCTTTACTGAACACAGCAGCATCTCAGCTAGACCCACCTCACGTAATAGTTTCACTGAATTTCACTGAATTTTTTTACAGTTGGAAGGGACCATATAGATCATCTAGTCCAACTCCCCTGCTGAAGCAGGATTGCTTAGAGCATGTTACTCAGGACTGCATCCAGGCGGGTCTTGAAAATCTCCAAAGAAGGGGACTCCACAACCTCCCTGGGCAGC
>KZ506206.1:44745-60444 GCA_002844005.1 Limosa lapponica baueri
GATTTACCCTTGGTAAACCCATGTTGCCCACTTCCAATAACCCCCGCTCTTCAACTTGTTTGGAGATGACATCTAGAATGAGTAGTTTATTTATTTTTTATTTACACCTAGTTGTAGGTGTAAATATCACTCAGAGCAGTGTAGCAACATGGAGAGCATGAAAGGTGATGAAATAAGCTGCCTCTTATTGGTGCTGTTGAATTGCTTCAGAACAAAGAACTGAAGATAATAGCGAAATGTATTGCAAGGTGATGCCTTTGCCGCTTCTGGGCATCTGCCTTAATTAGACTTAATTGGGCCATTTGTGCAGCCTCATTGTACCTGCAGCTCCGAGGCTGGTTTTGAGGCAGAATGGACACCAGGCTGCAAAGTCAGAAGCACAGCTATGCTTTCCATCCTGCTCCTTGACCAGTTACTGCTATTCCTGACTGTATTTCATTATTCTGACCAGTTTAGTTTTAACTTGGGTGTCTGCCACCTCTCCTTTGATGCTATTCTATAGCCCAGTAGACCTTCGGACGTTTATTCCTTTTATAGGAAATTTATTCCTTTTTTTCTTTTTCCCCCTGTTTTTCCCTTGGGCCGTGTTGGTAGCTTTTGTTTATATCCCCTCAGTTCCCCTAAATGATTTTCTATGGGTTACCTTCTTTAAGTATTCTTCCCTCTTCTCTCCCATGGTTATTCTTCAATCATTTTAGACTGTGTTAAAGAACATGGTTGATAAGTGGGCATAGAGGGGAGGTATTTCCAGTGTATATGGTCAGGGCATGGACTGTCCCTCTGTGGTGCTTCTAGAGGGTATTTTTTGAAAGGGTGAATATGGTGATAGGGGATGCCTGTATGTGAAAAGGTTGCTGAATGAAATTATTTGAGTCCCCGTGTCCCAAAATCTGCCTGCTCTCAGTGGAGACACACGGGTTGATGCAGCTGAGTTACGTTACAATGAGGTATAATTTGGCTTCTTAGTTCTGTACAAAATAGACGGGTTTGCAACTGGGGTGAGGAGTCCTACCTTGAGACACAGCCTCTTTTATTGTCCCTTGTTGAGGGGGAGTTCAGTGGCATGCAGAGGCAACCTTAGCAATTAGTACTAAGAAATTGCTTTGGCTTTTGTGTTTCTCTTCTGTGTTTCATTTCTGAGGCTTAGCTCTGCCCCAGGATTAGCTCTTTTTCCTTCCCTGGTTCGTGAGCTGTCTTATGTTCATCCACTTTATGCAGACATTTAATTGATATGCTCCTATGTCTGACTTACTACTCTATGAACACAGTTTCTTTCCTAGCCTTTAATTGATTTGGATAATAAAGTGCAATTATAAAACTAAATAAAAATTATAAAACTCAATAAAAAGGGAGAGCAGGAAAGAAAGAAACCTAAGTGAGACTCTGCTGTGTGACTTTATAATAATGCAAAATCCCCTTTGGTTTAATTCTATTTAATTGCTCAGCTTTACTCAGATTGTTACAATTCTGTAGGCTTTCTCAGAATTATAAACAGCATGCCTATAAATGTTTGCATTTTTTTAAAAGTTCCTTGTGTATATAATAATTGTAAATTTTATGTTTTTGTGGTGGCTGCTACCTGCACTGGCATCCTCCCTTCTCCTTGCTCACATGCCTGGGGAGCCTGTACTACTGTTCCCCTCTCAAACTTTTCCTAAACCAGACAAGTCCTCTACTGAGGATTGAATTTCCAAACCAGTGGCCACATTAGGAGTAAGCATCTGTTTGATTTTTTTAATGTTATGGAAGTATTCTCCCTCCTTCTCTGGCCCATTTATACTCTAAACGTTCTCTCGCTTCCAAGGGAGGATGGACCATGGACAGGAACTGAATAAAAAGAGGTGTGAGATGTGCTACCAGGGGATGCTCTGGCAAGGTTTATTTATGGCGTGTGCCAGGAATGGGAGACAGTGTATTGGGATGGGAAGAACAGGGGATCAAAAGGGCTTCAGCAATTCTGGGCAGCTCTCTGAGGTACCTAAATAAGATATGGATTTTTCAGTCTCTTTGATATCTGAAATCTCTGGGAATTTCTGTTTTACTCAGTGTCAGTTTTTTCACTAGAGAGGAAGGGACCTGTTTTTTGAAGTTGTGTCTTGGATTTAGGAAATCTGGGTCTTTTTCTTGAGTGTTACATCTTCCTGATGAGTTGCCCCTCTATATTTTTTTTTTTTTTCTCCCTTGCCTGTTTTCCCTGCTTAAAGTACCACAGGGAAAGATCATTTCTTATTAGATGTGACTGCTGGGTTTACCCCAGCAGAGCCATTCTACTGCTGCCATATTGTTATGGGTTAATATCTGGGGTTGCTTGGGTACAATAACTGAGTTTCTTTGTTTCTCTTTATTTTCCCAGTTGGGAGGCTGTGGAATCCTCGGAGTAGGCATCTGGCTGGCTGTTACCCAGGGGAACTTTGCCACCCTCTCCCCTACTTTCCCGTCCCTGTCAGCTGCCAACATACTGATTGTCACAGGGACATTCATCATGATCATTGGCTTCGTGGGCTGCATAGGCGCCATCAAAGAAAACAAGTGCCTCCTGCTGAGTGTGAGTATTAAGCTGCTATGGCATTGCAGTGTTTTCTGTATTAAGGTGCTGGTGCTATTCCAATGCATGTTACAGTGTCCTGTATTTCAACAGAAGTTGCCCACTCGATATGGATGAGATATGAGTCAAGCTTGATTCAGTCTTTGATAGGTCTAAGGAGCAGCTAGATCATTCCTGGCCATGCTTTTAACCTTTCCTTGGAGGATGAGACCTGCAAGAAGGGAAGAGTTAGCAGTGGTGTGGGTTTCCTTGAACTCTTCAGAGAAGAGGGAGAGGTTTGTGAAGACATCTTTTGCAGCATGCCCTTGAATTACTTTTTACTCAGCTTTAGTAGCTATATACTCCAAATGTCTACCCTGGCAGGACTGATGATCTGAAGTCCTGGGCAGAAAGATCAATATAGGCAGCAAACATTGAAAAAAGGTTGATTTTGGTTTAAATTGGAAATGAAGTCCTTCAGATTTGGCAATGCTGATTTTGCCAATCGTTAACTCTCAAAAGGCTGAGACGTCAGGAAGCAAAGGTGGCAACACAAGGAGACTGCTGTGAAATCAAAGATTAATAAGGTGCCAGCTGTCCGTGACTTAACAGAGGCTTGAACCATATTCCTAATGTATTTTATCAAAATGTAATTTGATGCCATTCAAAGCTGGACTTTGCAAGTAGTGACTGCCTGCTGTAGTTGGTGTTTGTGTATATTTTGGGTCCTATTCAGCTGAAGATCAGGAATTGAGGTGATTTTGCTGCTCAAGTCCTCTGAGGTTCGGCAAACCTCAGAGTGAAGTGAAGCTGGGATTTAGTTTGGTGAGCTGGTGATTCCTTTGTAAAAGACTGTTCCTCACTGGGCTTCACATATTCATTTTACTCCCCTGAGAACTACAGAAATAGTCGAGGCACACAGCCCCCAAGAAAAATTTATCCTGTAAAAAATTTTTAAGTGTCTGTGAGATTCCAAGCCTCAATCGAGGACTTTTTCCAGGCCTCTGCCTTATACAGTTGGGTTTGCTGATTTTTTTAACCAGTAAAAGTCAGCACTAGTCAGTCTAGGCTACTAAGGGCTGTTTATGTGGCAGATAGGTGGTTTGAAACTAAAATGAACAACATAAATTGAAATTAAGGCAATTTTGTGAGTGGAAATTTACATTGGGAAGGCTGAAGTCAGAATCTGAGGCTGAAAGTCTTCAACAATTTTAACAGTCTTATAAATTCCCGCTTTGTGGAGAAAGTGTCTGGCCAGCCAGATGTAATTACTGGATTACAGCTTAGTGCCAATGCAGGAGGACTCCACAGGGTGCTGAGTCTAGCTTGGTGGTAGTCTTTAGACCTGCAAGGACTGGAAAGACAAATTTCCCATGCAACAGGAGCACCTCTTGTTCTGCTTCCTAAAAGCAGAAGAAAGAGGAAAGGATGTGGCAGCTGCAAGCTAGGGAAAGATGTAGTTGGGAGGATGTGCTGCTGTTATTAGAATGGATGGTTTGTAGGAAGATATTGGAAATATTACAGGAGGCATGGAGCTCCACTGGGATCTTAAAATGGACTGGGAGTGAGGAGGGCAGGAGGAACTACTAGTTCAACCTACCTGTGTTCCAGGAACAGAGTTTTATGTGGTGTTGGACACAGCAGGATGTTTGTCTTATGAATAGTGCTACTTTTTGATGATGTGATAAGGGATGAGATTTCCTAAGGAGTCTGCTTAATGATACTTCACAATGAGAAATGAGCAGTATCAAAGAGACATTTCAATCTATTTATATTTCATACACTAGGTTGCACAGCAGATGAGACTCTGATCCTGTATCCTTGTGTTCTCTGCATATGACGTTTGTATTGGGTTGGCAGAGCAAACCTGTAAGCTCTTTGGTATTAGGCTGCTGTGATGTTAGGTGTAAATGATAATAATGGCTTACCTCTGGCATTTGCCAATGACTTTTGAAAGAAAAGAGGACAGCCAAAGTGTTTTACGTAGCAGAGGACAGGTGGAGAAATGAGGTCAAAAGCAGAACTGAAGTTTAACTTGTAAATGAGATTTTTGCATAGCTGTGTGCAACAGTCAGGAATGATCCACATTAACTATCTGATTAGAGTGTGTAGATAGCCCAAAGCTTCACTGTTTTACTGACCTGAAAGGATTTACCTGGTGTGCACCAACTTAGAAGCTGGCAGATATTTACTCAGTGGCAATGTATAGCCAGGACAATGCCTAACTAATCTCTTAAGAAACAGGCCCATTCCTATTTCTCCACATTCAGAGGAAGAGAATAATATGAAAATATAAAATAGAGCATGAAAAAAAACTATAAAGGGAAACCTCAACCATCCTATGTGTTCTGCAAAAATATGCAGATGGAGTGAGTTGTGCAGCTGTCATTCTAAGATCTCTGTCAACAAAGAATGGATATTTACAGTGATTCTTATTTGCTCAAGCTACAACATGAAAGAAGATAAACTTTCCATCATTAGATTTCCCTAGGGAAATCAGAGCAACTAGCATTTCTTGAAATAAGTATACAACCTGGTGTACATAATCTTGCATCTGAATGTAGATGCAAATTGATGAGTGAAGTAGGCAAACAATGCTTTCTTGCTTCAGTAAGATTCCTTTGACATTTCTGCTATTCTTGTTGCTCAAGATGGTATAACAGAGGTCCCTCTGCTACAAGCTCAGCTGTAATTAGAAAATGGCAGCTTTGTTCTGATGGGTTGGGTCACTGTCCTGAACAGGTTATAAGCTAAGAGTGTAACTTGAGAAAGTTAGTTTATTGACTTCCATTGGGTTTTTTTAATAGGTATTTGGTCCTGTGCTGCAGGATCATCTAGCTGTGCTGCAAATCTCTATAGGCTATCTTGAAACAAAATTAGGAATCTGGTTTTTCTCCCTCTTTGCAAATGTGTATAGTATAATGTCCATCAGAGCTATTAGCCACATCCATCATGTTCATGAATTTTAGCAAAACGTTTAGCTTGAGTGCGCTTAACCCCATTGCAACACTTTTCAGCTGAGGGCAGGTCCTTGCAGAAGATGAGGCACAGGCTTGCTGTACCACTCTAGCACAGTCAGTTGTGATGACTTGATTGTAGTGCTGACTTTAGGCAGGTGCTGTATGTCCATGTGCACATGCCATTGCTGTATGCTGAAGAAATTTATTCCTGATTAAGTACTTTTTTCTCTTTCATGCCCAAATGTTGACCTAGCTGATCCTTAATTGTCTGTGTAAAAAATGTTTTTTAAATTAGTTGCTTAAGATCTATGTTTGAAGAGGTAAATTGCCTGAATTCTCTGCCTTTCATACCTGTTTAGAAGAGATCTATATTTCATAGAATCATAGAATACTAGGTTGAACGGGACCTCAAGGATCATCTGGTCCAACCTTTCTTGCCAAAAGCACGGTGTATACAAAGCGGCCTAGCACGCTGTCCAGCTGAATCTTGAAATTGTCCAGTATTGGGGAATCCACCACTTCCCTGGGGAGATTATTCCAAAGGCTGATTGTTCTCATTGTGAAAAGTTTTCCTCTGGTGTCCAATTGGAATCTCCCCTGGAGTAACTTGTACCCATTATCCCTCATCTTTTCCATGTGACTTCTCTTTATAGCCACCCTGTAAATATTGGAACACGGTGATAAGGTCTCCCCACAAAACTTTCTTTTATCAAGGCTGAACAAAGCTGGCTCTCTTAACCTTTCCACATATGTCAGGCTTTCCAGTCCTTTGATCCCTTATGGCCTTTTTCTGGACCCTCTCCAGCCTGTCCACATCTTTTTTGCATAGTGGGGGCCAAAACTGAACACAGTATTCCAGGTGTGGCCTGACAAGTGCTGAGTGGAGTGGAATAATGACTTTTTTATCTCTGCTGGTGATGCCCTTGTTGATGCTACCCAGCATCCTGTTGCAGCACACTGTTCACTCATACTGAGTTTGTTGTCTACCAGGACCACAGGTCCCTTTCCACAGAACTGCTCCTTAGCTGGGTAGATCCCAGCCTGTGCTGCACTCATGGACTACGTTGTCCCAGGTGCAAGACTTTACACTTGTCCTTGTTGAACTTCATAAAGTTCTTGCTAGCTCACTCTTCAAGCCTATCCATGTCTTCCTGCAGGGTGGCTCTCCATTCCGAAGTGTCCACTTCCTCACTCAGTTTGGTGTCATCAGCAAACTTCATCAGGGTACACTTGATCCCATGACCCAGATCATTTATGAATATACAAAGCAACCTCTGGCCCAGTATCAATTCCTGGGGGACCCCACTTGTGACAGGTTGCCCGTCTGAAGAGGAGCTATTTACTACCACCCTCTGAGCAAGACCTGTCAGCCAGTTCTCCACCCACAACACACAACTTGTGTATAGGCATCAGTTTCTGTCGGAGGAGGCTGTGGGGAACCATGTCGAAAGCCTTGGAGAAATCCAGGCAGACAATGTCCACTGCTCACCCAACATCAACTGAGTAGATTACTTTGTCATAGAAAGGGATCAGGTTTGTCAAAAATTATTTGCCCTTGGTGAATCCATGCTGTTTGTTCCCAGTCACCTGCTTCATTTGACTTGTGATAGGCCCCAGGAGGATTCGTTCCATAACTTTCCCAGGGACTGAAGTAAAATTGATGGGCCTATAATTTCCTGGATCCTCCTTTAAGCCCTTCTTGTAGATGGGGGTGACATTAGCCTTCTTCCAGTCTTCTGGAATGTCTCCTGATCTCCATGACTTCTCAAAGATTATGGAAAGCAGCTGCACAACAGCATCAGCCAGCTCTCTTAACACCCTCGGGTGGATAACATCAGGACCCATCCATTTGTGTGGCTCAAGCTCCTGTAACAGTTCGCATGCCCACTCTTTCTTCACTGGCGGTGGGTCTGTGTTTGCATCAACCTGGATTTCTGCTCTCAAGGCCTGAGGCCCAACAGTGCTGGTAAAGACAGAGGTGAAGAAGGTGTTGAGAACCTCTGCCTTTTCAGCCTTGTTGGTGACTAATTCACCTCTCCTGTTTAACAGTGGGCCGGTATTTTCCTTCTGTTTCTGCCTGTTGTTTATGTACCTGAAGAACCCTTTGGTGTAGTTTTTGACATCTCTGGCCAATTTCAATTCAAGCTGAGGTTTTGCTTTTCTAACTGCATCTCTGCACACCCTGGCAATCCCCTTGTAGTTCTCAACAGGTGTTCATTTGCTGTTCCATCTCTGGTACACTTCTTTTTCGCTTTTGAGCAGACTCAGAAGCTTGCTGTTAAACTTAGGGAGTCTCTTGCTCCACCTATTTCCCTTACCTTTAAAGGGGATGAACTGGTTTTGTGCTTCCAGGAGGGCGTTCTTGAAAAACTCCCAGCACCCGCTAGCCCCTTTATCCTCCATGGAAGCTTCCCAAGTAATCTCTCCCAACTGAGCTCGGAGTGAGCTGAAGTTTGCACTTCTCAAATCTAAAACCTTTGTCTTAGTACTAACCTTCAGCGTGCTCAGTGGGATCCCAGACTCCACAATATTGTGAGTTTGCACTGTATGCTCGCACTGAAAAATGTCATTATTTCATGGATAGTCCAGGTTAAAAATCTCAGCTCTAGACATCCAATCATAATAGATTAAGTTATTTATTATCTCTATTACAGTGTCCCCTGCAGGCAGCCCATGAGATCAGGATGCTCATTCTGTATAAAACTCTTGGCAAGAGGAGGTCCCTGACCAGTAGAGCTTACCATCTAAATAGATAAGACAAATGGAAAGTATAATTATCCTCATTAGACAGATGGGGAGCTGCAGCACAGTGAAACTAAGTGCCTTGCATAGGTTGCACTGGGAGATTGCGGGAGACCTATGAAGCAAACCCAATATGTCTAAATCTCAACTGAATGCCTTTGTCATCTTTCTTTGATTACAGCAGAGTACGTCTAGATATCCTGTGTGCTATAATGACCTTTAAGAAGTATTTAGTCCATGTTTCCTTAATAGTAATGACAAATTTGATTTCTTTCATCAAGTGTATTATGTCCAAATGATAAATAAATATCCCAAAGCAAAATTAATTTTCAATTTTTGTCTTGTTGAAAGTGTCTAATTGGCACAATGAGCTGGTTTCCATGAGCTCCACTGCAGGCTGTACCAGCTGGGCCGATCAGCTTAATTGCAACATTACCTTCAGTTAAATGGGGAACAGGACATTTAGAGAAGCTGCCAGAAAGGACATGTGAACATGTTCTAATGCAAATTTTTTGCAAATAGGAACTTACTTTTGGTCCAGGAAATCATAGTCAGGTAAAGACCAGTATCGGGTGCTTTGTGAAGGTAGGATTTTTCTGTCTGTTGGTTGTTACAGCACACATGTATAGATACCATGTTTCCAGATACGTGCAACTTAATAACCCATGTCCTGCAAAGAAATAAGATCCATAGGTAGTTCTTTATTTTGTGACACTTTTTTTTTTCTCCAGTGATTTGGCATAAAGAACACATTCTTCTGCTCCTGGCTGGGATGTGTAATATCACCAATAATCCAATCAAAAGAGGTAGAGGATGAGTCTTGCTCATGTAGGCTTTAAGGCCTAAAAATGCCTTAAGTTGACATAGGTGATTGTTCAGCACGTATTGCCCATACAGGAATATATTAGAAAGAGGAGAAGGCTTGAAGTAGATCAAGGATTAGATAATTTAGAAGATGGTTTAGATACGCCCTTTTTCCCCTGATTTGTTGATAAACCTGATTATTTTTCTTATTCTGTAGAAAAGGTGAAATAATGATTAATTAGAAGGGGAAAGAAAATAATTATTAACAGATCTATGTGTTCAGCTTAATTTAAATGAGAACCTCACGTTAATAAGCGAGGAGTTCATCACAGTTGCTGGAAGGAATAAGATCAGAATTAAATCTTGATATTAGCTCAGGACCAACCGTGGAAAGAGCTGATGCTGTATATGTGTCTGAATGACTATCCAGACATCAAAAGGCTCTTATTTATGGAATAGTCCAAGGGGAAAATGAGTGCCTGTGATGTTTCGTACTGTGCTGTTGAGAGTTTCCTGAACTTCAGCCAGCTCATCTGTAAGTGAAATAGCAATAAAGAAGATGAGGAAAAAGTTAATGAGTGGGAAGAAAAGGAGAATAAAAAAACCCTACTGTTTTCAATAGTGCCAGTGGATCCAATCAGAGCTGACAGCTGAAACTCCATTGATGACGGGGAGTATATTTCAAAGCAACTAAATGGGAAAGAAGTAGCCTGTGAATTACTTCATCTCAGTAATTTAATGCTACAGACCAAACAGTAGATTCTCATTCCAGTTTAGCACATGCACTTATGTTCTTTTAGCAATCTGAGTAGCAAAATCAGGGAAATTGTGGCTGCAGCCACATCAGCAAGCAAGTGATGCAAGGACCAGGAAGATACCATACACACAGCCTGAGAACATTATACATCATGTGTAACACTTCTCTATGTAGTGCTGTCTTGCATATGAAAGCCCTGACCTGCTGCCTGTTTGGACTGCAAGTACTGAGCACCAAACTCTCCTAGTTTTGTTGCCTCTCCTTTGTTATTAAGAATCTGTTTCTCATTGCCTTTCAGTTTTCAGCTCCTTCCGCTTGGCTGATACTGAAACTCAGGAGTGGATGGGATCTGTCCGAGTCCCCTTCTTTCTCCCTTCTTTTCTTCAGCTCTGGTAGCAGTTAAACAAAGAACCTGAAACAGAGGAGAGAAAACAATAAAGCTGTTTTCCTTCCCCCTTGTTTTTAAACTTGAGCCTAGGCTCGCTGTGTCGGAAGGGCTTACCTCATAGGGTAGTATTTATTTTTCTAATATAGACTTATGCAATGTCACTAGTGCTTGATATGCTTTGAATCGTAGAATATCTCAAGTTGGAAGGGACCCATAAGGATCATTGAGTCCAACTCCCTGCTCCTTGCAGAACTACCTAAAATGAAACCATATGATTAAAAGCGTCGTCCAGATGCTCCTTAAATTCTGACAGGCTTGGTGCTGTGACCAGTTCCCTGGGGAGCCTGTTCCAGTGACCAACCACCCTTTTGGTGACAAACCTTTTCCTAATGTCCCCATTCCTTCTTGTTTGCCAAGATGCTGCTTTGTGGCAGTCAAGCAGTGTGATAGTGCCATGTGCAGGAGTTAGTGGAGCTATACTAATTTGTATCAAGGCTTAATCTGTTTGTCTAAATGGCTGTCAGTGTTTTCAAGTTCCGAACTTCTGGTTGATTAATCTATTAACTAGTAGTTGTTAACCGTGTATTAGCAGCATCAGCTTCTCTGACAGTCTACACAGGCTTAAGATCCCCTATCACTTACAAGGCCTCCCTCACCCCACCTTTTGTCTCAGCATTTAACCAACTCAAGTGCCAGTTTCTTGAAAAGAAACCTGTCTCTGAGCCATTTCAAAAGGGGACCCATAAATCAAGTCTCATCTTGCCCTATTAAAGGATTTGAGGTGGGTCACGGATACCTCACTGCCAATCAAATTACTAGAACAATTAAGTAATCTGATGAACCTCATGGTGGAAGAGCAGGGCATTAAGACTACATGGTGGTAAGGAAAACCCTGTCAAGGAAGCCTGTTTTCTGTCGGAGCTTGCAGTCTCCAGGCAAACGTGTTCATTTGCTGATCTATAAGACTGACCTCTGCTGGTTTTGATGGGCTTTTGCTCCAGACCTAGGGTCACCTGCAAGATCTGGTAGGCAACAGAATTACTCCCATTTCAAAAGAAAATGACAGGTAGCCTGGGTGCTCGTTGCCAGCCCAGACATTCATGTCACTTTTGAGCATAACATATGTTTTATTTTTTTCCTAACAAAAAAATTATCTCCTATTATATATTATTTAACAATAAAATTACCAAAGCAGCATGTGTGCTTAAATTCCCAATCATTTACTTGCTATTTTAGTCACCTTAACACTGCTTCTTAAATTAGAGAGCAACATTGGCTTTTTTCTTCATGGATTAGAATTACCTGAACCTCGGAAAAAACTGTCTCTGGAGGTAAAGAAATAGAGGCTAATTTGTGTAAATCAGTGATGTCTACACAAAGTGTAGTCAGATCTGATTTGATGCTATAGATATTTCAGTTCCCCAGTAGAAGAATATTACCAGCTAAAAGGCAGAATTAGGTAAACCAAACTACCTTGTTGTTCATTTTCTAAGATACTGCAAGACTGATCCATGTGCATCTGATGCAGCAGCCTCTGTGTAGCACATTTGGTAACAACAAACTGGGGAGAAAACCAGCAGCAGAATCTAAATACAGGCAAAATACTCTACCTTGCCCTTTTTTCTCTTCTTGATCATCTGCTTCTCACCATTTCATTCATTTATGCATTCAGTGTAGTTTCTAGATACTATTTTGAGACTCCTAGAAATAAGGAAAATTTTCTATTGTTATAATTAATAGGTGAAGTTCCATTGCAATCCTAGCTCAGGGTTTGCAAATACGTGTAAAGGGAGAACTGCAGAATTTCAGAGTAGTTTTTTTTCCGTTCATCTCATTGTAAGTCAGCTGAGCAGCATGGTCATGTCATTTGCCCTTATCATCTTGAGGGAGCTTCTGTCAGTCTGCCCAGCACTTGGGGTCAGCTCAGTGTGAAGCCAACCCTGCTGGCTCACTCGCTCCCTAGGCAGGGTGTGGGGGGACCACTCGCTGCTGCTCTCCTCCTCTTGGGGCATGAAGCTGTCTGATCACGTTTCATGCTGGAGCTACAGATGACAAGAAATATCGTGGGGATGGTAGATTTAGGGAAGAAGCTCCATTTACTATGTACACAGGTGATGCTAAAGTCTGAGTAAAAGGTGTAAGTTTAGACACTAATTAACTTATATGTCTTTGCCATAGATGGAGAATACTGGATTAATCCCAAGACAGAACCTTTTAGTTGCATTTGCTGTTTCCATTTAGCTATGTTAGATGAACTCAAGTAACTGCTTTGTTATTAATGGAGTGACACAGGGACTTGTAAGAGCTAGTCTAATGTTTTAGTTCTTCAGCCACAGCATACTTCACAAGTAGGATGAGTTTGTCTTTACTAGCGTAAAGATTGACATCAGATCACGTCATACCTTTGCATTATGTTTGCAGAAGAGATGAAGCAACTCTTAAAGAGAGTCAAAGGCCAGTGAGACCTTTATTTGTGTTAAAGAATAATAATCTGTGATCTGTTAAATGGGCCTACACCTACCTCCTGTTGTGATGTGAGAGTGATACCTGGCTAATATTTTATGACACTTCATTGATTTTGAGTCAGTTTTTGGAGAAGATGGAAAATTACCAGAGGAACGACAAAATGCCAGTTAAAATCCTGTGACAGGTGTGGGAATGTCAAGTCTCTCGACTCTCACTTACTAATGCAGTAAGACTAAATGATTCCAACTGAAAGCAGTAATGAGACTAAATTGAAACACTGATAATGTGTTTAAACTGCATATGTTGTATATCTTCCCAGAAATAATTACTGCAGATTTCTTTCAGCCTTATTGATCAGCAGGAGTTTTTGCACATTCATAAAAAACACAGTCCAAACATAAACAGAGGTCTACTGTATCTCCAGCAGGCATAAAGCATGCACGACTTTGTCACAATCACAATGAATTAACTATTAAGGCTTTTAGAGAATAATAGCTGATGAACCAAATTTAGATACATGCCATTTCCATAATGAAGTTTCTGTTCATAAGTTTGCTCATATACATTACTGCCTTTTTACAGTTTATGAGCAAATGTATCATTTTTATGTTGGGGAAAAAAGATCAGGAGGCTAAAGAGATTTACTTCCAAGGAAGTATTAAAAGAGCTAAATATGCACAGCATGGCAGAGAGAGGGCTCAGATGGGATATAAGTGTACATATATTCAAGGAATCTAAATGCTATGGGCAGAAAGGAAGCAGGTGTGGTAGGAGCAATGGTATGGAACTAACAAAAGGAGAATTCAGAGTGTCAGCAAAACTTTGGTACTGAGATGTAGAATTGGAATCCACTGTGATGGAAATTGATGGAAGCAAGCTGCCCTTTCCCTTTTGTTATGAAGTTCATGTGGTAGATCAATACAATGGGATTTTATTGACTGTAATCCCAGTTATTGTTACTGTCTGGGTACTGTCCTGTCATTTCTCATTCATTCCTCCGTCTCTTTCTGTGCAATTCTTCCAGGCTGCAGAAGAATTCATTTCTAAGATGCAAGTACAATTGTCATTGCACTTTTTGTTCTGTTCTCCTCTCCTTGCTCAGTTCCTTGGAAAAGAAAGTAAAATAAAATTTTTAAAAACTAAGCAAGCCTTTCATAATTTTCCTAGTCCTTATTAATATATCAGATCAAAATGCCTTTGGGGAATTATGGGAAATGAAACTTCTTGTGAGAACTATTGATATATTAAACGCTTTTGCTTTCAAAAGTGGAAGAAAGTTACAATTTTTTTTCTTTTTTTGAGCACTGATAAAATCTGTACCATATCTGTTTTTATTCTGTGAAAGTTATGTACCAGTATGTAATAAAAAAAGCTACTCTGGGAAACCTATATCATGCCTGGGGATGATCCTTGTATTGCTGCGCTTAGAAAGCCAGAGCCAACACTGGTGAGTGCTGGTACCTGAAATCAGGTACAGGACTGTTAGAAAGAGATGGTTGTTCTCCAGTACCTGGAGTTCTCTTTTCCAGTACCTCCATGGGAATTCTTGCATTGATTCGAGTTTCCATAGGTGGCTTGATTTTTTCTGAAGTGTGGAATATGTAGTAAATTTGGCAATAGTTTATAGCATTCAGGACTTCTGACAGTGTTACCCTGTTTGGTGCTCAACTTTATGCATCTAAGTTTGTTGATGCATTTGTTTTAATTTGGTTAGGCATGGGGATGCTACACTTCTGCAGGGTAGGCATAAGATTTTGACAATGCCATAGTAATATCACCATTAGTAATATTACCAGACATTGCCATAATAATAAGGTAGCTCCACTCAGTCTGGTAGATAATATTTCAATATAAATAATATAATTTCTGATAAGATAACAGGAAAATTACAAAACATATTAAATGCAATAAAAATTCTTCATTTTCAGGCAGCTTGGTAAAGTGTGGCTGCTATAAAATCCATTAAGTTCTTTTGACCGTAATGGAACTTTGTGAATTTGTAGGTAAAGGTTTGACTTCATTTATTCAAAAAAGAGAGATACTGTTTACACCTTCAGTATTAAAGATGAGATGCTATCCCTGGAGAGAAGGTTATGTGCAGAATGTGATGTAATTTTTGATAGTATTTCTGTTCATACCAAATTATAATCTAAAAATCAATTAAAAAAAATTCTTTTTGGAAGATAGTTTAGGCCTAAAGCACAGTAATGCAATCTGATAATCCTCCTTTTAATTAAAAAATACAGGACCTTCTCCTTTTGATCAGAACAAGCAGAGGTCTTTCAAATGTGTGGAGAGCCTGCGCTTTAATATATGCCTTTGTTTTAAATCAGAGTAAAAAGTTAAATGTAATAATTGGGTAGTTGTGTGCCGTGCCAAGCCCCACATTCCCTTACATTTCTTGACACTGGGAAAGAATAACACCACCTTCCAGAATAAGATAAGGATACCTCTGGAGTGCTTAGCCCAATTTGGGGCTCCCCAGTTGAAGAGGCTTGTACGTATCAGAGGGAAAGGAGTCCAATGGAGGGCCACCATGATGATTATGGGCCACCATGATGATTATGGGCCACCTGGTGGGCAAGGACAGACTGAGAGAGCTGGATGTGTTCTGCCCTAAGAAACTAAAGACAGGAGGAGATTTTATTCCTATCTTCAACTACCTTGCAGTAGAGTTTAAAGAAAATACAGCTTTTGGAAGGATTCACAGGGACTGGACAAGAGGTAACAGACACAAAAAAGGAAATTCCAATGAGAGATAATGAATATTTTTTTATTATGAAGATGGTCAAGTATTGGAAAAAGGTGTCCAGTGAGGCTGTGGATGGCTGTCCATCTTCATACTTGGAGATGCTCAGAAGGTGACTGGACACAGCTTTGCACAGCTTCATCTAGTTGACTGCGCTGTTAGGACCAGATGATCTCCAAAGGTCATTGCCAACCTATATTTTTCTGTGTTTCTAAGAGATAATGAATATTTTTTTATTATGAAGATGGTCAAGTGTTGGAAAAAGGTGTCCAGTGAGGCTGTGGATGGCTGTCCATCTTCATACTTGGA
>KZ506206.1:60454-84843 GCA_002844005.1 Limosa lapponica baueri
CTGTTAGCAAGGGGTTGGACCAGATGATCTCCAAAGGTCATTGCCAACCTATATTTTTCTGTGTTTCTAAGAGACTCTGTCTTCTAGCAGCCAGAGCTGGACTATTCTTGAAGACCAACGTTATATATGAACATGCTAGGACCAGGCAGACAGATTAAAATCCCTCACAGTCTATGAAGTTAGAGTTCTATTGGCAGACCAACAATTTTAGCCCAATGAATTCTCTGTAATTTCTTCTACCTGAGGTACTTATTAATTAATAGGAAGTGAAGTGTAATACTGGTAATCCAGCCTAACTAAAGGGCAAAATGTTTCACTGTATCAAACTTGCAGTTGGTGTTACAGAGGAAGGCTTGCCTATAAATCTGCTATTTTTTTCCTCTTCATCCTGGCAGCTGCTGCAGGCCAGGAGCAGTTAACTTGCTGGAGCACTTTCACAGAAGCAGCCTACTTGCTCATGTGTTTTACTTCGTATTGTCTCTTTCAGAATAGGAGCTAACTGTACCCTTGCTGACAGATTAACAGTGTAGGCACTATGTGATGGAACACAGCACAGGCAGGCTGTTGAAGTTATTTATCCAGTTTCTTACATAGATAATGCTAATTTTTAGGCTGTTTGATCTAAACAAGTTATTTGATAAGACATGAACTTTAAAACTGTTTTGGAATGTGTCACTATTCCAAAGAGATGACTGGCTTTTGGGTCTTCCTACTGCTTTCTTGCTGTTTGTTGAAGAGGATTTGAATAATACTTCGCAAGAAACTTCTGTCTCCTGTCATTAGCTAAGTTGAGGAGGGGGTTTGGCACACTGAGGTCTTCTGAGGGTTCCTATCAAACTAAAAACATTACTTCAGGCATCAGTCTAAACACAGCATTCTCGATCTTGCCATCAGTTGTATCACGTTTAGTCTCATAGCAAAATGTTAGGAGACTAACAAGACAATCACAGATTGGTTTTTCATTGTACTTGGTCACTTTTGTCTTTGGGAGACTGTGAGAAGATCAGCTACTCCTGACATGGAGAGATGGGCAATTTCAGCAACATGATAGAACTATTGCAAAGATTTAGGAAGGAGAGGCAGTGGGGAAGCAAAAGACCCAGTCCTGTGTATTAGTGTGTGATGCTCAATCATTATGCAGAGAGGCAAGTGTCTGTAATACCTGAGAAACCAGAGATTCTAGGTTTTTTGGGGGAAGAAAATATAATTAGCTTGTTGCTCTGTGCCTTTGTGAGCTATGATGGAGACGTGCTTTAAATGATGTACATAGGGAACAGTTCTTGGTTCTCCCACTGATATTAAAAGGCTGGATGAAGGGAACCAGAACTAGTGGGTCAAAAGCCTAGTACAGCTCCAATGGGGATGGAGTTGGAAGTTTGGACCTCTTCTTCTCTAATTTTTCTCTCTCTGACATCAGGAGGGTGATGTGTACCTGAGGTAGGCTCGATAGCAATTGGCTACTTCCTTTAATGGGAATCTGTGGGAAAGTCATGGGCTTTGTAGAAAAAGAAAGTAAGTGCTGAGTAAGGGTTGGAAATCAGCAGTAGTAGCTGGACAGAAGGGCGTCACCTTACCTCCCTTCTCATCAAAACTTCTGTGGAGTTATTTCAGGTGTAATTTATGAAAAGCTGTGCAGTAGGTACCTCTCCAGTGAACCTCTACTAGGTTGCATCCCACTATTTGACAAGTAGTGTGGTAAAGCATCTCTCTGTACAAGGTCAGATTAATCTTTTTTTTATAGAGTTTTACATGAATGCTTTGCTTTGGGATTGTTGTTTCTCCATGCATAAATCTTTATTATACCAACAGCCTGCAGCCCCAGTGAACCAAAGCAAAACTCATTTTTATTCTTCTTGGTATTTATCACCACAGTAAGAGAACTCATTTGAAAAAGAGCTGTGAGAGTTTCCAGCAAAGTGGTGGGGGTTTGGGTGCTGTGAGCCTTCAGTGGGCTTATATTTCTCCCTTTTAAATTTGAATGGAAATGTGCCAACCGGGCATCATTCCCTTTGGGATGATACTGGGGATGGAATGAAAAGTGAACTTTTGTTGGAAGGTGCTATGGGAATAGAGGAGGAGGTTGTGCAAGCATCCATGCATGCAGTTTAGTCTGGTGGATCCAATGTGCTGATGTGTGCAGGCTATGCTTTGCAGCCAGCTCAGTCTGAAGCCTCAATTTTTACTTTCTGACATGTTGGTTTGGGTTCAGGTAGGGTTCTTTAGACGGGGATGATAAATGTGCTGACATGTAAGTGCTTGTAGCTTTTACCAGGTGGTGAATTTGAGGCCTCCACCTTGAGGTTGACCTCACCTTATTTATCTGTGCAATTAAAGATACAGTATGTGTCTCTACTGTCTGCACACAGTGGCATTACTAGTATGTGTTCGTTACCTGTGATATAGCAATGTACTTTTGTCAATGAATGCAAATAGTAAGAAAGATAAAACTAGAGGTTTTATTTTAAAATAATATTTTTCTATGGAGAAAATGCATAATCGTACTTATCTAGGTTTTGACTTTGTGAACCATCTACATTAATTTTGGCTCACTGTATGAGTTCCAAAATCTGCAGTGCATGAAACCCAATTCCCACCAGTAATAGCTTGGAGTAACCTCTGAGCCTGTGTAGGGAAAGACTTAGACATGGTACATAACCACCACTGAAAGAACTTTTGTTCTGAAACTTCCTAAATTTTGAGTGCTTGACTTCACAATTTTAGCATCTTTTACAATGGCAATGTCATACCTATTTCTCTAGTATGAACTGAAGAAGGCAGGAGCACTGTCACGGTCTCACCAGGAGATCCAGCCCACAGGCTTCTGCTACTGGACACAGTGGCATAGCTGGCAACAGCAGCTGCCTGCTCCAGTCCTAAAATGGTTTTAGCAGAGTTGTATGACTTGATGTTGCAGGGAAAAGCCCTCTCAAGTCATGAAATTTCACTTAATTTATTGCCAATTATTATAAACTTATTGAGAAATAATGACAATTACACGTTTGAGAAAACACCTTCTCTTCCCTCCAGATAGCTTTCCTCCCTCCCTTGCCAGTCTCCAGTCCACTCCCCACACATTATACTCTGTCATGGGGGTTAGTGTGGGGTCATTTCCTTTTTCTGCCACTCCTTGTTTCTTGCTATCTTTTTTCCATGGTTCCAGCATGGGGTCCTCCACAGGCCGCCATCCTCTCAAAGGCATAGCTCCTCCTGGGTGTCCACGTGTGCAGGCATCTCCAGCTGCTGTGCAGGCTTTGCCTTTTTCTCTGGCATCTCCTGCCCTGATCGGCTACTGCCAGTAGGTCCAGTTTCTCTAAAACTGGTACCTAGGTCATATCCTAAACCAAACCATTCCCCGTCTGCTGTTAAAAACATTCTTCTTCCCCTTTCTCCTGCAAAGTCATTCCCTGGCTTCATCTGTGCTGTTTCTGCGCTAGTGAGTGCAGAGAAGAGAGGAAACCATTCTTCAGAACATAGGAAAAACAGGTCCCTGGCCCATTCCTGACCATGCCCACTGTTCCAGGCGATGTCCTGTGAAGTCGGACTGGAGGTCATTGGCTCTTAGGGGGTGACAGAAAGACATTGCACAGAAGCAGAGAAAATCCTCTGTGGGATGGTTTGCGAGTTGTCTGGTCCCATGCGAGCTGCTGGAAGCATGTGAGTAGGCTTTTTTCGGTTGTAGACTTTGAAGGTTTTAGCTGCTGAGCCTTCTCATCTCTACTGGATGTGTGAAATGCAATTTTTTGAAGGCTAGTAACTTTCCCACAAAAATCCACTCATAGCTGGGTAAGACAAAAGGCACGTGCCTGAAATAGAGCTGCACTTTGTTTCAGATACCTGCTCTAAACACCAGCACGTGAGAGGATTTCAGACTAAGCCACCAGAAATTTAACCTGGGCAGAATAATATACTTTGCTCTGCTTCATTCTTAGAAGTAATTGAAGTGCTATTTTTGAAGTTCTTCCAAAAGCTTTTATCCTTTAGACAGAAACAAGCTCAGAATATATAAGCATAGACAATTAAGGTTTGGTAAAATTATAAGCTGATGGAATTGGAGTCCTGTGGTAGGAAATGCTTATCGCTGTTTGTAATGGGTATGAATCCTTCCTTTGTTCTAGAAATTGCATAATGTAATCCAGGCTACGCGAGTGAATTTCACAGGGAGACACTGATATTCGCATGCATATTTTGGAAAAGCCATGCTTTATGGATGAGCAAAAAAGTATTCCACAGCCAAATAAAATACAGCAAAGTGTCTGTGCATCTTTGCAAAGAGTGATGTGCTTTCCTGTTTCAATTAATGCTATGCAGCAGGCTAAAATCATAAATGTAAAAAATAAGGAAGCTGCACCAAGGCTCGTTTGCAAAGCCATGCTGAAGGTCAGTGTTAGACGGTAATGATATGGATATCAGCTTGGATCATGAGTGTGAATGAGGTCTGTGATTCAAAACTGGGCAGTAATAGGATCCAGTATTAGGGTCAGGCAGGTGTGAAGTGATGAAGAAAATAAACTTTAATTTAAAACTCACAGGGCAAAATGCAATGAGTTCTGTAGATAGTGTAATTGTACTAGTGGAGAAATGTGTTTTCCCCTTCTTCACCTTTTGCCCTCCATTCAATCACAGAAATCCATCAGTTCAAAGGTTTGGTTTTGACTTACCAGGCAGTGAAGAAGCTCTGATAAGACTTTGTAGCTATGAAACTTTTATAGGCTTGCAGCCTTGTGGTTAAAGCTAAAGAGACAGTAACTGTTTTTTTCTCTTGGGGATGGGATTTCAATTAAGTCAATGTTGCTCAGTATTAGGATTCCAGCCTTGCAGGCTAATAAGCATATGGAGTTTGTGTTACAGGGAGCAGGACCTTTGCCTGAGCCTAACAAGTTTCCAAAGTTACTCTGTCTCCTTTACCCATCTTTGCAAAATTCAGTTTCATTTAATGCTCTGATAGTGCTTGTTCTAAAGTCTGTGCAACTGCTGTGTTGATGCTGCTGCAGACCCATCAAGCATTTTAACAAAAAGCAGGGGATATGTTTTTTAGAAGTGTTTGGCAACAGTTCCTTTCTCTGAAGTCAATCAGAGATGAGGGCTTCAGACAATCTACCTGAAATCCCTGTGTTATAAGTTTTTTTTATCCACTCCTTTGAGCTTTTGACTACTGGGTTTTAGACAGTTTCATGGCTTATGAGCAGAAAAAGAGATGGAACCAATGTTGCTTTAATGTCTTCAGTACAAATCAGTCCCTTTCAGATGAAACCCATGGGTCATTTGTGTACCTACCTGAAACTGCTCGTAAAGTCAATTTGGTATACAAGCATTTTTGGTGTGCCTTTCACTTCTCCTACAATTCCTCTTCAAAAGAGCTATGACTTTATGGTTTATGGACCAGGCTACTTTCTCTTGCAATGGGAAGTCTATGCTGTGGATTTTGCTGATATGTTGTTAATTGGAAAGATCTAAAGGCTGGGGGGGAAATAAAGAAAACCTAACCTGGGAAGAGTTCTCAAGGGTTACTGTTAAATAGAGCACTGGCCTGCTGGGGGGACAGATCTTTGTGGGGTTTTATGCTGCTCTACTGAAATCAGTGATATACACAGTCACATCAGCCAAACATATGCCTGTATACTGCTGTGTTTTCCTGACTAGTCCTGTACCTGCTTTTTCAGTTGCTGGATGTTGCGTGCCTTCTGTTCTGCTGTAAGACAGCAGCTTTGCATCTTGCTGCCTGTATGACTCCCACTCCCTATTCTGCATGATCTGCTGAATGTACTTTTTGTGCATCCAGAAAAAGCTGAAATAGATGTTGATGGTCTTTGCTTTTTGTTTTTTTCCCCTGTCCCTTCTTCTCTCGACAGTTTTTTATCATGCTGTTAATTATATTTGTGTTGGAGCTCATTGTTGTGACTCTGTTCTTCCTCTACTCCGATAAGGTAAGTCAGATTTTTCATTTTTCTTTCCCCTTCAGCAAATTTTTATGCCCCTTTTCCCTATAAATAAATCATGAAGCACTTGGCTTGGTATGCACATCATGCTTCTGTCTTCTTTGAGACACCCCTCTCAGAAGGAGCTCGCTCAGAATGCATAAACAGCCTTGCAGGACTGCACTCTCTTGCTTGCTCATGTGTACGACTCAAGGTCACAGATATTGCCAAGTGCATCTGCCATTTAAAATAAACCAACAAGACCAAACCAAACACACAAACACCCCCCACAAAAAGCAAAGAAGCCAACAGAGTCTTACTAGGAACATGTAGGAAGAGACACCCATCAGAATGAACAGGACTTTTAAAAAATACTTTTATAATTTAAGAGCCACATTTAATGTTACAGGGGTGACCTTAGCACAGGCAAAGGAACACAATTCATTATCTTTCCAAGTTGCTCTTTGCAACACACGTATATTTAGATTCTAATGGAAAGGCAAGGTAAATGTATAAAAGTTTAATAAACCAAGCTTTTGTTTGTGGGTTCAAATTTTATTTATGTTTGACTTTTGTTCCTGTGCTTACTTGGTATTTCTGTTGTAATGGCAAGACTGCCTATCGTGACACCTTAAAATTTTCTAAAAAAATATCTTACATGAATAAACCCAAAACAAGTGTATAATTGTGCATAACCTGCCTATTCAATCAAAGGGAGCTTGAAAATCACAGGGTAGGTGGCCAGATTTTGCCATGAATTAATAGTCATCAGGTATATGACCAATAAACAGCTGCTTCTGGAATGGAAAGACAAAAGAGCAAAAAATAAAGAGAAATTAAAAATAACTACACAAAATATTAAAATAAAATTACAGTAGACCTAGTTTAGCAATAACCTGGACAAGGAGCAGATAAGATGTCAACATTACTTTCCTGAAAGGCTCCAAATTAATTAATGAACACTGTGAGTGATTATCAGGTGCACTTCTGAAGGACTGAAAAGAGCTAGGTTGCCGGACAGCATGCTATTGCTGCAACATGGAATTAACTTGCAAGGTAATTAAAGTAGAAGGGGCAATTTAAGATTACTTGTATGCATTATTGGATTCTGAATTACTTGTTAACCTCTTGGGAGAAAGATCTACGCGTCATACATGACAGCTTAATAAAGGCATTTACTTACTATGTAGTGGGCCTCCAAAATCCAAATACAGCACTTGGCATGTATTTAGAAAGGGAATCAGTTAGAAAATATTATCATGTTGTTGTATAACTTGATGGACTCTCTTCACTGTGAATTTAATATTGAATTTTGGTTACTTCATTTCAGTGAAGGGTAACACAAGCAATTAGAAGCGCTAGAGAGTGGGAGAGAGCAGTCATGAAGAGGAATTATGGAGACTACCCTGATTCAATTTGGGAAAGGAAAGAGATCCTCTGCTTAAGAGCTCTTAAGAAGATAAATGATAGCAGTTTTGAAAATAATGACATCCTAAAGACCTGTCCTAAACACAGAAGAAATACTTGAAATTATTAAGGCGTAGGTTTAAGAAGTAAATGTTTCTTATGCTCCATGTCATCATCTTGTAGAATTCTCTGTTGTTGGCTGTTGTGGAGTCTGATAGTTCGATAAATGTGTGGGTATGGAGGAAAGAAAAAAAACAATGAAACGTTTTTATTCATAAAGCAATCAATGCTTTTATGTTGACAAGTGTGTCACAGAGAATACTGGTCCTCACTATTCAGAGGTAAAAATAGTGAAAAAGTGTCAGGAAGGATTCCCCGCCTTCTTCATCCTGTTGGTTTGCAGTGGTTTTTGTTTGTTCTTAATAAAGAAATCAGGAAATTTAACTTTCCTCTGGGTCACGTACTGTATGTTGATGCAGGAGGTGTGCTACTGTTGTCTGTAAGATCAAAACAGAGTCTAAAATACGGGCTCCAGTTCAAGTGCGGTTTTTCTCAGTTAAGAAATTGCTGTAGTCTGTGTATTGTGGATGATCAAATTTAAGGCTCTTAATGTTCCTGTATGACTTTAAATCCATGGTCTTATACTGAGGAAATCAATAGTTTGTGTTACACTTGAAGTCCTGCCTACAGAATAAATAAAACAGCAGCAGCTGTATTTTGTACAGCATGCTTAGAATTTGCTTGCTGGCTTTCCCGATGTGTATTGCCACGCGCGCTGGTATGGGGAAGTAGCTAACCCAGGCCAGTCCACCACAGTAATTCAGTTAATGTAGTTCCTTGGAAAATCTGTGAAGGAACAATCTACGCTAACACTTGCACATCAGAAGAAAGTAACATTCATTTTTTGTGCAAAAGCAGAAGAGGACTCTGCAGGTTAGAGTCTTTGAAGGCTCCTGTATCATTCATATATATATATATGTAAAATTATCATATATATATAATTATCAGCTTTTTCAATAATTCAATGTGTAAAATTCTTCCCAGGATAAAATGGGGGCCAATCATTATTTTCTGTTTCTGGCTTGAGAAGAGGTTGAATAATGGATTTTCTGACAGTTTTCATTTACTCCTGCTTTGTCAAGTGGAAGGACTTTGGAGTGGATACTTCGCCCCTTGCTGCAGAGTTTAATCAATACTCTCCTCTTCCCGTGAAGCGGGACAGTGTTATTATCCTATTAAGGTGGAGAGGCAGAAGCTGAGAGAGTTGCACAAGACTGTGCAGGCAGGTGGGGATGATTCTAAATTCAGAGCTCTTGCTCTTTTGGCAAGGAATTTGAGAGACAGCTTGTGCCAATGGCAGGGTCGTGTGTTGCAGCTGACTTAATAGCACTTGTCCAGGGAATGATGTCCATTTTGATCCTTCTGGTGTAGAATGGGCACAGGAGCAAGCTGGTGCTTGCACTGCAGTATCAGCCACAGGGTGAGAGCGCATCCAAGTGCGTGTGGGCACAGCACATGGGCTCCCAAGCTGTGAAGCAGTCTCTCTGTATCCATTGCTCAGACTGTTACTTTAGTAGCTTATTAGTTATTAAAAAGCATCAAGACGAAAGTTCTTTACAGCCATTCACAGATAGGTTTTTGGTAGAGCACTTTTATTCTTTTGCTATGGAAGAGTGTGCAGCTGCAGAGGTGGACAGGGCAGGCTGCTGGGACTCAGGACAGCCTAGACCCATTCTCATCCATCAGCTTGGGAGAACCCCAAACATTGCCTCTACCTCTCATTCTAGTGAATTGGCAGCAGCCTCTTTGAGCTTTTAAGCAGCCAACTTGCTCCCATGCCCTAGAATGCTATTTTCCCTTTTCTTGGTGGAGAAATGTTTGCTTTGATCTCATGAGATGAATACCACCCTGGACTTTACAAGTCTTTCTCTGAACTGGCTATGTGGTCTGATGTTGTGAAGAGAGAGGGGCTTGGAGAAAGCTCAGGAGTACATAGTATAGGAAGGAAAAGGGGTAATGCCTTTCTTCTTGGAGATGCACTGTGGATCTCTTTGGCAGGACGAGAGCTCACACCTTGTTCACTGTTCCTCCAACTGTCCTGGCTGGTTACATTGCAAAATATGAATCCCTTGAGTTCTGCAGAAGTGAAATGTGGGCTGTGCGGGAGTAGGATGAAGAAATGCATTCCTATGGGATGGTTGTTGGGAAAAATATATAGCACTTTTATTTTGTCCTGGCTCTTCCCAAAGCAGCAAAGTGAGTAGTTCACAGGCTGTCTCCAGCTCAAAGCGGCCACCCGAGGAACTTGGAAGCTCCTGTTGGTGTTTGTGCATGTTCATATGCAGGTTCCCAAAATGTAGCTTTTTATTGTTTTAGGGCAGAAATTTCAGCCCAAGAAATGTGGGTATCAAATGGAGTTTGCGTGATTAGGAGAACTAAGGCAGGTTGTTAGCACTATTTTTTCAGGCTAAATTTATGTCCCCATTTAAAGCAGTCCAAACTCCAGAGTCATGTGAATGGTTTTGTGAATGGCCGCTGACCTGTAGTTTGAGTACTCTCTTTTATATGTTTTATTTTTGTTCCATTTGTATAGAGCAGCATTTGACATTTTCATAAGTTGATAATTTCTGTGTGAGGCTTTATATGTATTTATAAGAGATCTGTGCAGTACTCATAGGGTTAACTTTAATTTTATTGCGGTAAATAGGGCCCTATCCTGTCAGAGGCTAGATGCTCTTCATATTTCTCAACACCAGATTGGAGCCTGTTGGAATATAAATTATGCTAATAAAATGGATAGTCTTGTACCAGTTCTAACTTGTGGTTATGTCCTTCTGGTTTTAGCATCTGTATTTATTTTTACTGTGATGATTCTCCTGGAGGCACAGAATAAAAATGTCCATATTTACTTTTTTCCAGCTGTAATACATGATTTCTTTCAGTAGGTTTGTTTTTTCAGATGTCTGCATTTTTTCTGACTTATAGGCATAGCTATGGTGCCACTATTTAATGCCTACAAATGGAAGAATATAACTAAACTGCCATAATGTGCTTTTTTTTTTTTCCCCTTTTCTTTTTGAAATGTCAAACAGAGTAATGCAAGCCAGTTTAAGGAACAAAAGCACTGAAGGATCACTGACTATGATATTTGATTATGGCAGCAGTTACTGCTATTGGCAACTCAAAGTTAAGACCAGAATTTTCAATAAAGACTAGGCCATTAACTCACTTGGGGTCCCTGTGAAAATTACAGCCTAAATTCCATGCCTGCTTAGCGGTGTTGAAAATGGCCCATAGAATGGTAGAGGATTGAAAAATAATGGCTACTTCTGCTTTTCATGAGATGTGTGAAAATGCTCTTGTTTTCCGTGTCACAGTAAATTGTAATGAGTTCCTCTATAGCTTTTACTGCTAGCTTATAAAAAATATTGTCCGTAGATTGATGCATTTCTTGCTTTGTTTCTCAAAACATTTTACAAATTATTGTAATTCCCGATTGATATTTTGCCTGGTTCCATACAGATTATAGGCAGCAGACTGGAATGTAGTAGGTGTGATTTCAAGTACAGCTTAGTCCTTACAACCTCTTTAACATTTGGCTTTAAAGACAAAGTGGAAAAACTGGATCTCTTCCACCTTCTGCACTCAGGAGCAGTTTGCTCACAGAAATGATCTGGTGCTGCTGAGCACTTGCCAATATGAGGAAGGGGTTCACAATCAAACTGAAGGAATTATTCATACAGAAAGTTTAGTTCAAACCTACTGCAGAAACTGATGCTCTCATTGAGCGTCTGACCAGAGAGCTTAAAAGTTTTCCATGTTTGTCTTTGACAGAGCTTCAGTGGAGGAGGATGTCTGCTCAGGTAACAGAATGCCTCGTGTTCTTAGTCAGCCTAGCATGCAGGGCTGTCTAAGGCTCACACAGAGAAGATGGTAATCTTTTTGAAGATGAAGAAATAGAGGCTAAAACGAAAGTACAGGATCATCCAAATTGTATGCAGTTTACAGATGGTTTTAAGTTATTGGAAAACTTAAGGCTTTTGAAGGTCCTGCAAAACTGGCAGGGTGGCCACTCTGTACCAGTCTTCAGTCAGATGGCCTGCCTTTTCTACCGGTGTTTTTTCATCAACATTTGACTTTGCCTACACTGTCTCTTTGTCATATGTTTTAAAACTTCTTACTGTTGAAACTTATGCGTGGTGGTAGAAATATTGGGTCCCTGTATTCCCCTTTGCCAAGTGAACATAGCTGTTCCTGCTGCTGTGCAAGGCCAGGACAATTTCAGAACAGTATCTGTGTGGGTAGTGTCTGCATTTGTCAGCATGCAGAAGGCTTTCAAGAGGACAAGGCCATTTTTAACAGTGGTATTTCTGCAGGCACATGCTGCATTAACGTAACATGCTTCAGAGTATGCAAATCCTGGTACGTGTATGCAATGTTTCTGAGCAGCCTGTGTGTTAATGCTTTATTTTTCAGTTAGAGCTCCATTTGTTTCATTTTTAAAAGAGTTCTCCACACATTGAGCAGTTCCTGGCATGTAGCATCTCTCTGGCAGTGTTCTGGAGTTAGGGTTTTGCAGAAGTGCTGATATAGCTAAAAGCTATTTCTCAGATAAACAGGAGTAGCATTGTAGGCGGATGTGGAGGAATCTATAGATTGTCTCCTGGATTGCAGTGCATGGCAATTACTGCTCTGTGAGGGTGATGCATTAGCCTTGATCAAGTGTTTTATTTCTCTAATGCAAAATAATGTTATATAAATGGTGATATAAAATAAGAAAAGACAGAAGTGTCTCTGTGGTTTATTTTACTTGGTAATAAGCTTAATTTTAACTAGTTTATTAGCATTTCAGTACTGGTGTCACACAATAGGGAGTTGCAGAAATTTCATCAAAAGAATTTAATTATAACCAATTCATTTTGGCTTCTTTTCAGCAAAGCATTCAGGCATAGGTTTAAATATATCCCAATTCAGCAGATAACTTAAGTGCATGCTTAAGTCCATGTGACTGACTTAATCATATACTGAAGTGTTGTCAAAGTTGAAATGCTCCTTTCGTATCTTTCCTTTAAAAGAAATACTGCTAGGGAAATGCTAATGACAGTGAAAAATTCTGGAGATTGTAAAGATGCATCACATCTATCACTCCGTAGGCAATTCAGTGAAAAATAATGAATGTTTGCTTTAAAGCATTCCTGGTTATCTTTTTCTGTTTGTTCTGAACAGCTTTCCATTTAGTATCTTGAACTCCAACACATCACTTTAACCTTTTTTTAGACAGGAGGTGGTGAGGGGGGTGGAATTTATTTGCCTGTGTAGCTGAAAAAAAGCAAACACCAAAGGAAATCCCAGTAGTTTCACTAATTCATTTGTCAGAGGAGGATTTCGTTGAAAGCGCACCTCCAAAATGCTGTTAAGAGGCCTGTTGAAGGATAGCAAGGTATTGATGAAAAGAATTAAGTGCATGCTCAGAAATAGGTGTTATTTAGGAACGATAACTGCAGATAAAATGCATTACAACCCCCCACTGGGAGCTCTTGATCAATGGTTGATCAAGGCCTAATTGATTCCTTGAATAAAGTGTTACGGGGGAATGGGTGCAGGGAAAGGAAAATCAAACTTTCCTAAATTAAGCTCCATGCCTAACACAAATAACTCTTTGTAAAGATTAGATAATGCAGTAGCCTGTCAGCTCTTTATGCCGCGTATCTTCCTATTTTGGCTGAGTTCAGAAATGAAGATGAATGTAGGTGGCTCTCATGGATTTTTGTTCATATTACAATTTTTCATATTGTCCTGCTGCACAGTTTGGAGTAGTGCTTTTTCTCAGTAGAAATCCAGTTCCGACCTCCAGCCTGGCTGACTGGGAGATTAATTCCCAGACCTGTATAGATGAATCAAACACAGCTGCTGCTGCCATTATGCCTGGCATAAAGCCAGCCAGATCTATCTTTTATTTCCTGACATCACTAAATTCATCTGAGGGTCTCATGATAAATATTTGGCAATGAATCAGTTAGCCTACAACAGAGAGAGATGTATCTGGGCTTCCTTCTTGCTGGTTTTTAATCCTTAATTAGAGGTTAAATCATAATCTCAGGAGCATGTCAGAGTATATCTTTGTTGTGGGATCACTTTTATGATGATTTGTTTCGTATGCCCATCTCTCAAGTTTAAGGTTTTCTAGTAGACAAAATATGAGTGGTGCAGGTCTTCAGCCAGCCTCTCCAAAGTAAAACTTTAGAATACAGGAATGGTGGGTAATAACTGCACGCTTTTTGTCCAAGCGTCTTAAAGCATGTTACAAGTGGTGAGTAAGTAGTTCAGCTCTGCTTTTGCTGACCAGTAGAAGTGGTGATGAAGGCTAAATCCTGAAGGTGCAGTGTCTCCTGAGAAATACTTAGTGTTTTCAAGTCTGAAAGAGTGTAATGCGACCTTACTATTCCAGAGGATAGGTTTTTACATGACTTATCTGTGGCCAAATAAGAAGCCATCTCAACATCTAGGCGGATCAGGAACTGAATGTGTGCTGGTATTCAGTGCTGATAGAGCTCACGTGAATGGTAGTCGTTTACATACACCTGATCAACACTAGTTGTAGCTGGTGACTGATCCCCAGTTTTACATCTGTTCTAACTGCTGGTACATGTTTAATACAATTTTATTTGAAAAAGGGAAGAATGGCAGAAAGAGAAGAGAATGTTTTTGAAAGGTGAAAAAATTAATAATTAAGCCAGCTTTAGACATTTAAATACAGGTAACATCAAATGCAGAGGAATGACTGAGGTAGTATATTGAAACAGACAGCACGTTTTTTATTCATTCTCTGAACATTTTTGATGTGTCACAATATATTTCAGACAACATTAGAAAATGACAGTAAACTAAATGTTTAACATTTTTTACATATACAAAAAGAGAAGGGAAGATGACTTTTTGTGTTATCAGACTGTAAGCAGTCCAATAGCATACAGTCCTCGTCTTGGGTTTGTCAGCTCCAGTTGAAGAATAATGTAGTGGGTAGACCACTTTATTAGGCATAATTTGCAGCTGAAGTTCTTGCAACTCCTTCCTTTTATTTAGCTTAGCAATGATATATGCAGAATGACAGATCTCTTGATCAGCAGCTCTAAGCCGTTACTAGTTCTGGGTTCTCTTAGGGCGGAGAGTGTTAACTTTAAGGCCACAAATCATGTTCAGGTGCTTTATGTTACCCAAACTCCATCATACATACAAGGCATCCACTGTATAGCATAGCTTCTCATGGGAAATACTGCTGTACTGCAACACGGTGTTGTCTTTCCAGCTGATAATTGTGGGTTGAATCCTTGCTGTGAAGTTTAAGTGCAGGAAGGAGGTTCAGCAAGTGTTCTAGACACTTTTACCTTTTGAAATATATTCCCAAACCTACAAAATGAAAATAATCAACAGTGATTACCAATCAATGGTAATCAATACCTGTTTGCTGGTTTACTGTCAATGCCAGTAAAACAACAACCGGGTATATCTGTAATCATCTTTAATAAGGACTAATTATCTTTAATCATTTGGGATCTTGGACTCCCTAAGTCTTTTTACAAATGAACACCAAAATCAGTGGTTGGTTTGACAATAGGAAATAAATGAGCTGGAAGAGAGAGAAGTAGATTTTGTGTAAAGGGATATATCTTAACAGGAAGCAGAGAGAGTGTTTTATTTTACAGCTTGTGAGTACACACATTTCCTACTTGGAGCTTTCAGTACCTCTGAAAATTTGGATGATGGTAGTATAACACAATTTTGCTTCAGTGTCCTGGCATTAGCAGTGAATGAGGCATGTACAAATTTTTTTTTTAAACTATGGCACAATCTTAATTCACTTTGTTGTACTGCAATTATTTTGTGTACCCTCTTCTATGCCTTTAAAGTGCAGGGGAAACTCTCTTGAGAACAGAGAATTCTCGTGTAGGTTCAGTTCTTTCTTGTTGAAACCCAGTCATCTATTTACACTCCCCCTCCTGCTGCTAATTGTCTCTGATACAATTTCTTAATGAGTTTTTTCTGTGATTATTGAATTATTATACAACAATATATGTTTTGATTTTCTTCCTTGCTCCATTTTGCACTTTACCACCTTAAGTGAAGGATGTTGCTCTGCCAGACATTTTTGCCATCTGCATCTTGCCACTCTGAACCACAGGAAGCAGAACAATACGTGTCATCATCTTTGACTGTGCTGATGTTGCCTCTGTTGACGAAGTCCTAACCTCAGCATTTAGGAAACCTTTTCAGAGGTCACCTTGAAGGGCATATTGAAGTGCAAACTGAATTGCATGTTAAAAATAGGTAAATTATGTAAATGAAGCAAAATGGAAAAGATTCAAAAGATCATTTAAAGATATTTAACAAAACAACTAAATAGTCTTTCTCTAGAGAATAATGAAAGTGGAAAGTTATGAAGCATGTGAGAGAAAGATTTTGATTCAAAAGACGATGTTTGTTAGCTATATCACACAAGACATTTAGTTTTTCTTTTGAAAATTCAGGACCAAAGGAATTGCAATAAGATTTAAAGTAATAAAAATTGTTGAAGGGATATTTAAAAGCTTGAAGAGAATCAACGTTACTGTCTATACAACACGCACGCCACAGAAAACATCCTGCAGATTTCGTTCAAGTCCACCTTTTTCTTGATGAATAGGGAACGCATTGTAGTTAGCAGAAAAGCAGCTGAATACATTCAAACAAAGAGAAGCAATGTTTTTTTCAAGGTCAGGAAGCTTGGGAAAAAGAAAGAAATGGATTTTCTTTTGGTGACCGTGAAGAAAGCAGGAGGAGAGCGTGCTGCATACCTTGAAGTGTGTTGAGATGAGACTGGTATTTAAGTAAATGTCAGTGAAGTGCCCTTGCTGCTATCACCACCACTGGTGACCATTCAGTGGCCAGGTGTGGCTTCCCATAGCTGAGCGTTCTCAATGGGAACCCAGTTGATGCTGTCTTTGACACTGATTTGTGTACAAATGGCAGAGGCAGCTCTTTCATAATGACTGCTGTTATCGCAGAAGAGCACTGAGCAATGAGGATTGCTTTTCTGAGTGCCTGTCATAAGCTTTCTCTCTTTCAACTCTATTGATGTGTCAGTTTTCATGTAAGAGCATCAGTGAGAGACTATTAGATGAGTAAGACTAGGATACTGCAATGGTGCTCTGCTTCTGGGTATCACAGTTTTGCCATTTCTATTCTAAGCCATTTAGGGGTTTAGTTACACGATACAGTATCTGGTGTCAGCACTGAATGAATACACAAGTTGCCACTTTCTATGTGGTAAAATCCTGGCCCCAGTGAAGGCAGTGGGAACTGTGTGGTGTCTTCCATGGAGCCAAGCTATTATCCTTCATTTTAGGAGGTTTGAAATCTCCTTCCCGCTTCCCTACATGGTGATCCAAATAATGCTTACTTGAGTGTGTGAGGTGGTTTATTACAGTGCTATAGGAGATTCCACTGCATTGCAACTGCAGTAATCGGGGAGTTTTGTTCTCTAGCATAATGTCTTAGTCTTGCAATGCAGACTGTGTGGGATGCTGCTGCCTGCTAAGAAATTGGTTGAACTTTGGCTGCAGAAAAATCATGGATTTTCAAGAGAAATTAAATTAATGAAAGCTAGATTCCTGTGGATACTCATTTCCTAATCTCTGCTGTGGTAACTTGGCTTCTCCGTCTGTATTCTCAATGACTGTCCAACTTTCCCTTGCTATGGTACAGAATTGCAGAATCGTTTAGGTTAGAAGGGACCTCCTGAGATCAGGTAGTCCAACCCCCTCCTCAAGCAGGAGCAACTAGAGCAGGCTGCCCAGGACTGTGTCCAGTTGGGTTTTGAGTATGTCCACACATGGATGGAGACTCCACAATCTCTCTGGGCAACCTGTTGCAGTGTTTGACCCACCCTCACAGTAAAAAAGTGTTTTCTTGTGTTTGGATTGATTATCCTGCTTTTTAATTTGTGCCCGTTGTCTCTTGTGATCTCAGTGGGCGCTCCTGAGAAGAGTCTGTCTCCCTCTTCTTCATTCCTTCCCATCAGTTTTTTATACACAGTGATAATAACCCCTCTGAATCTTCTTTTTTCCAAGGCTGAGCAGTCCCATCTGTCTTGGTCCCTTCTCATATGAAAGATGCTCCAGACAAATCTTCTTTTTAGCCCTGTGCAGGACTTGCCCCAGTAATTGCATTTCTTTCTTGTACTAGGGAGCCCAGAATTTGGCACAGATATGGTCTCACCAGTTCTGAGTATAGAGGAAGGATCATGTCCAGTGACACACTAGAAGTGCTTCTCTAATGCAGTCCAGGATACTGTTGGCCTTCTTTGCTAAAAGAGTGCATTTTTGGCTCATGATTAACTTAATGTCCACCAAGACCCCAAGGTCTTTCTCTGCAGAGCTACAGATGTCAAAAGCCAAACAAGGCAAGGTAAACAACATCTCTGCTCTCCCCTCTTCCACAGAGCCAGTTACCATATTGCAGAAAGTTACCATGTTAGGTAGGGATGATTTCCCCTTCATAAATCCATTCATACTACTCCATCTTCTCATCCTTCATGTGTTTGGAAATCATTTCCATGATTTGTGGCTCCATCACCTTCCCACAGATTAAAGTGAGATTCACAGGCCTGTAGTTCCTGGATCTTCCTTTTGCTCGTGTTGAAGATAGGAGTGGTATTTGCTTTTTTCCAGTGTTCAAGAACTCACCATCCTCTACTGGGACAGAGAGTGCTCTCATCTTGTATGGTATTGTCATTTCTTGTCCTGTACTTCCAAACACCGTGCTGGCAAAAAACCAGCCCAAGTACTGACTGGCAGGGCACTATATATTCTAGAGCAGATGAAATGTGTTTCTGTTGTACTACCATTTCAGCCTTTTTATCTCATTTTGGGTACTAATTTTGGGTATCCACTGCAGTTAGTATCCAGTTTTCACAAAAGTTATGGAAATTGACTGAAATCTGTGTGTCTACCAACCATTTGACTTCATTTTTTTACTTTATAATAATTTGTTGAAGGCATATAATGGCAAGAACTTTCCAATGACAAAATGGTCCCACTGGTGCAAGCCATATGTTTGCAGTGATTAAACAAAAGGAGAATATTTGAATTAAAGGTGAATATATGAGTAAAAGCTTTTTCTCAGTAATACTTATTGGAATGAGAGCTTTTTCAATTAGCCTTTCACTGTCATGTATTTGAAATTACTTTTTTTGAATACTTACTTTGAATTCCTGGAATGTGCTTGATATCAAACTGCTAAGGGGGCAGCAGGGAGAGGTGTCGTTCCACATTGAGCTGGACTTTTTGAAGATTTAGTGTCCCCCTTTTCCACGTGCACATTGCTTGGATTTTTTGATTGGGTATGATGGTTATATTTTTGTATTCATCACATAAGGATCAACTAGCGCTGTCTATGGTAAAATGGAGAATATGGCTTTTTTGCTTCCACATCTTTGGTGCTGCTGTGCAGATTCCATAGGAGCTGGATTCTGGATTCCTTGGGCTCCTTGCTCCTGATATGGGGGCAGCTCCTAGCACACTTCTTAGACACCAGGGAACTGTCAACGTTACTATGTAGCTCTTCGAGGAGATTAGATCAGACTCTGAGATGCAAAACTGCTCTCCTGCTTGATCTAGGAAATACAAAGGCACTTTTCTGATCTAAAGGCCTTCATCCACCCATTGCAGACATGTTTTGAGCAATGTTCTGCTGGAGGTACTGGCCATTTGGAATAGAACTGTTTGCTGTTTACCTGGAAGAGCTATAGCCTTCCCTGTGAGGCTGCGGTGACACTGTAGAGAGGCTCATGGCATGTCCTGGTGTGAATTTGCCTGTACATGGCCCCTGCTATGTCCTGTTTAGCAGTTAGATGCTAACAGCCAGGTTTAGAGATGGACAAACGAACCCTTTCCATGGGCCCTTATGAAACAATTTCAATGCAAATGAGCAACGTGATATTTTAAATCACTGTTTCATAGACTGTGTGTGTTTGCACAGCATCCTACTGAGACCAGAAATAGAGTTAGAGCCTGTAAGGGTCACTCAGTAAGTCCTTGTCTGTTCCACAGCTTTTACATTTAAAGTCGGTACATCTCATTAATCTTTTTTTTTTTTTTAATAGTATATTAAATTCAAGGATTCCAGTATCATTCTCTCTCAAGATTTTTCAATGTGAACCTTTCTAGAGGAGATTAATTTATCAGAGAAGGGTTAAGAAGTCCTGTTCTATATGGATTTTTGTGAAAAGTGGCACATTTGGGGACTGAGAAAAAAATCTGATGGGGGTGTAAAATGCACTACTTGCAGCATACTTCTTCAGTCACATAATTACTCTCTTTCTTCTCAAAGACTGCCTCGTTCAGCTTAACATCATGAATCCACAATTAAAATAGTGTGAATTAAGAAGATCAAGTTTCTGATCTCTGAAAGCTTGCGACGCCCTTGTTACTCTAACCTTCCAAGAGGACATTGAGATGTCCCTGTGTCAGTTCTGACTTGCCATTCACTTCACCTTCTGTCCTTGAAACAATTACCCAGTGGGAATTTTAGGTTGCACGCAGACAACTTGTGTTCTGATTGAACAGAGTTAAATGGAGTTAAGTAGGCAAGAACTTGACACTTATTACAGAGATTGTTCTTATGCAACTTCTAGGTGCTCTTTTAAGTGGTGGTGGTGGAATCTGATAAAGAGAAAAATTAATGCTAAAGGAAAGTGAGATTTAACAGACAGTTAACTACATCCTGCATAATTAAAATGTGTTTTTAAGCCGAGAGTGATTTGGGTGTTTCTCCCTTCTTGACCCACTATGAGATAATTTAGAGAGGCTTGAATTTTGACACTTGATGAAAATTAGACCTGGAAGTGGGGTGCCCTGAATCCCCTCTCATGTCTGCAAGTCAGCTCTGAGGCAGAGTGACACTGAACAGCAGTACCAGTGGTGGGATGTGGTTCAGTGCACCGCCTACCACAGCAACATACTTTACAAAGGAAGATCTCCTTGGGTAAGAATGAATCTTAACATTCCCTTTTTTATGTCCTGTGACCACAGTGCTGAGCCTCTCATATTCCCTTTGGAATATAGTTATGCATGGAGGGTAAAGATGCATTCATATTAATAAGCATATAGGCCTGGATCAGTTCCTTTAGTTCACCAGAAACTAGCAGCTCAATTGGTCCTCCATTTCAAGCTGAAATGGAAGAATAAATTCAACAAGTCTTTTATCTCTGCAGATTTTTATGGAAGTGAGTGGGGAATAAAAGGTGAATTGCATATTATAAAATAGGAAATGAAATTGTCCTTCCATCCTCTAACTCAAAAATCCAAGAAAGTCAGGAAATGTTCTTCGCTTTGTGGATGTACCAATATCCCTGTCCAGATCTAGGCTGTCTCAGAACATGCAGCAGATTTGGGAAGGGTGGCTGGGTGTGTCTTTTCCTGCATATAAAGCTATTTCTTGTAAGAAGTATGTATGGCACCTGAAAGTGAATTGGTTGATTTGCAAGAAGAGAAGAAACACCTAGATTGATCCCACAGTGCTTTGTGGCTTCATCTCACCCACAGGTCTTCCTTTATGATCCTTATCAGGGACAAGTTCCCTTTTCTGACCTCTACAGTCAGCAGCTCTGGACAGCAGGATTAGGTGGTGGGAAAGCACACTTTTTATGCTGCTGCTGTTTTCTCAGGGAGCACAGGATTCTTTACCTTCCCACATTGTACCTGGATCGAAGATTGGCGTTGCTGATGAGGGAATTGAGTGAGGGACTATACTCTTTGCCAGAGATGAATATGAACATGATTGGTCCCCAAGCTGGGAGTAATGTTTATTACTAAACATTACACAAATTGTGGGAGAAATGGCTGTTCAGGATTCTCCTAGCAGCATTTGTTCTCCAGCTGTCCCTCTATCCTAAGGAACGCAATCTGACGGCATGAGTAATTTAATGCGATTAAAAGTTAGCCCCCAGTAAAGGGAATGATGAGGGAGATTCTTTAGCTATTCCCCATTAGTCCTGAGCAGGCTTGCTCATGAATCCTGTAACCTTGGCAGCAGGAGAACCTCCTTTTGCTTTGCTATCTGTGAGGATATGAATTACACATAGAAATTCATGAACGCTGAACACTGCAATTAATTTTGTTAAAGTCTCTTTATATATTTAGTTTGGGAAGGAGAAGCTTATCACCAGCTATGAGTCTGAAGCCACAAATCTTGCACAGCTTTCACTTTGAGATAAAAATGAATCTATAAGGAATCCAAAACCCCTTTGTTTATTTTATATATTGTAAGAATGAGAAATGATGAAGGCAGTAATATAAAGTAGTGTTAACATCACAATCCCTGTATTGAATTGATTGACGTGGAGAAAACACATTAATAGCTTTTTTATTACTAGTATGAAAACTTTATAATGGCATTTATTGGAACAGAACTGAAATGTGAATGGCAGATCTTTGTAAATCTTGGCTTGTACGTGGTGGCCTAAACACTGTCTGAAAATGTTTTTCACAAAAGAGTCCAGACGTTGAACCTTACTGTTTTTTCCCATTCAATCTTTCATTTGTACATATTAGGCAGGTGGTCATATTGCAGAGAAGTTGGATGTAAAGCTGGATGTATTGGATGTGCAAGTTTTCTCTCTTTATGGCCAAAACAGCTACATGCAAATGTTTCATCAGCACACCCATTAAGTTCCCAGTGGTAAATTTAGCCACAAGCATTTGTGAGGTGCTTACTTTGCATTTAATTTAGATCTAAAAAAAGAAGTAGCAGGTTTATTTAAAATGCATTACATTCAGCTTATTTAATATTCTTATTCTCGTATATACATAATGAATAAGCATATACATAAAAATAAATGAGAAAGTCACAGAAATACCCTTACTGCTCAAAGTGATGAGGGTAGTTGTTTTAAAATAAGTAAAATCTGGTTTAGTGACCAGCCGGTCATTTCATGAACTTTGTTTGAGTGAACTCAGAAATAACCTTACTGAAGTCAGAGAGCTTCTCCCAGACAGAGCAGCCCCTTTATGCTCTCTTTTTAAGTTGCACTGAATATTCCTTATTTTTCGTGCTGCTGCATAGTGCTAGCACTGTAGAGAGTTGTGGTTCTTTTTCATCTTTCTTTTTCTTATCCTTTCTTGTGGGCAGTGTCAATAAATTTGCATGTTGCAGCATGCTCACATCTGATTGCAGTGGAGGTTTCTTTGCCACATACTTACAGACATTACAGTGTTAAGTCTTGCTGTAGCAAAGCCTCACTCTGCCATGGGTAAGAAGGGACTTCTGCTTGTGCATCACCCACCTTTCATGACAAAAGTGCTTTGCACCACGAAGGACAGGTAGCCTTGGAGGAATATAGAGAAATTGTCCAAGCAGCCGGGGATCAAGTCATGTTAGGAAAGCTAAAGCCCTGGTAGAATTAAATCTGGCCAGGGACATCAAGGGCAATAAGAAAAGCTTCTACAGGTACGTCATTGGTAAAAGGAAGACTAGGGAAAATGTGGGCCCTCTCCAGAAGGAAATAGGAGACCTGGTTACCTAGGATATAGAGAACGCTGAGGTACTCAATGACTTTTTTGCCTTAGTCTTCACTGGCAAGGGCTGTAGCCACACTGCCCAAGTCACAGAAGGCAAAGGCAGGGACTGGGAGAAGGAAGAACTGCCCACTGTAGAAGACCAAGTTCAAGACTGTCGAAGGAACCCTGAGGGTGCACAAATCCATGGGACCTGATGAGATGCATCCACAGCTCCTGAGGGAACTGGCTGATGAAGTTGCTGAGCCTCTTTCCATCATATTTGAGAAGTCAAATAGTTTGTCCCCTTTGACTACTATTGACCCATCATTTTTAAAAAGGGGAAAAAAGGAAGACCTGGGGAACTACAGGCTGGTCAGTCTCACCTCTGTGCCTGGCAAGGTCATGGAGAAGATGCACATGGAAAATGATGAGATGATGGCTTCACTAAAGGCAAATCGTGTCTGACAAAGTTGGTGGCCTTCTACGACGGGGTCACAGCATTGGTGGATAAGGGAAGAACAACTGATATCATCTACCAGGGCTTGTGCAAGGCATTTGACACTGTCCTGCATGACATCCTTGTCTAAACTGGCGAAACATGGATTTGACAGATGGACCACTCAGTGGGTAAGGAACTGGCTGGATGGTTGCACTCAAAGGGTTATGGTCAACAGCTTGATGTCCAAATGGAGACTGGTGGTGAGTGGCATTCCTCAGAGATCGGTATTGGGACTGGTGTGTTTAACATCGTTGACAGCGACAAGGACAGTGGGACAGAGTGCACCCTCAGCAGGTTTACCGGCAACACCAAGCTGTGTGGAGTGGTCAACATGCTGGAGGGAAGGACTGCCATCCAGGGGTACCTAGACAGGCTTGAGAGGTGGGCCCATGCCAAACTCCCACAATTCAACAAGGCCAAGTGCAAGGTCCTGCATGTGGGTCAGCACAATCCCAAGCACAAATACAGGCTGGGTGGAGAATGTATTGAGAGCAACCCCAAGGAGGAGGACTTGAGGGTGTTGGTTGATGAGAAGCTCAACATGAGCTGGCGATGTGCAGTTGAAACCCAGAAGGCCAATCATATCCTGGGCTGCATCAAAAGAAGTGTGGCCAGCAGGTCTAGGGAGGTGATGTTGCCCCTCTGCTCTGGTGAGACCCCACCTGGGAATGCTGTGTCCAGCTCTGGAGCCCCCAACATAAGAAGGACATGAACATGTTGGAGCGGATCTAGAGGAGGCCACAAAGATGATGAGAGAGCTGCAGCACCTTTCCTGTGATGACAGGCTGAGAGAGTTGGGGTTGTTCAGCCCGGAAAAGAGAAGGCTCTGGGGAGACCTTATAGCACCCTTCCCGCATCTGAAGGGGGCCTACAGGAAAAATGGGGAGGAACTTTTTACAAGGGAGTGTAGTGACTGGATGAGAGGTAAAGGTTTTAAATGAAAGAGGGTAGATTTAGATTAGATGTTAAGAAGAAATTCTTTAGTGCGAGGGAGGTGAGACACTGGAACGGGTTGCCCAAGGAAGTTGTGAATGC